>PITA01027129.1:0-21466 GCA_004023965.1 Spilogale gracilis | reverse complement strand
TGCTTGGGTAGGGAGTATATGTGTGCACCTGTGTGTGTGCATGCTTGGGTGGGGGGTAAGTGTGTGCTCTTGTGTGTGTGTGTGTGTGTGTGTGTGCGTGTGTGTGTGTCAATTCAGGGCTAGAGCAAACAAGCAGCCACTGCCACTAGCCTTGTGCTGGGAATGAGCTCAGCACAGTGACTCCTGTCCTGCGTAGGGAAAGACCATAGGTCTTCCACACACCTGGGCGAACACGTGTGCAGCAGTAAGCGCGGACAGAGAGGATAATCTCTAAGGGTTGATTAGCACAGGCAGGAGACCCGGCATAAAAGACACCTGGCCTGCGCCTTCTGGCTCGGGCTCAGCACTGACAGCTGGCCTGGGGTTGACAGATGCCGTACCATGTGGGATAGGCTGCAGTGGGAGGACAGGCCTTGGCAGGAGACAGATGGGAAGCCAAGGCCAGCCAGGCCCCTTACTAGGCTCTGGAATCTGGGGCAAGACTCTCACCTCTCTGAGCCTGCTTCCACTTCTGTCCGAGGGAGAAGAGAAATCTCCCTTCACAGGGCTGTCTTAACCATTCTGTGCACACCGCCAGCATATCATAACCACCTACCATTTCTGCATTTGAACCCCGTGCCATCTGCTGGAGGTCAAGAGGGGATGCCACACCTCGTCCCTCCCAGGCACACCCTTCCCATGCCCGCGAGTACTCACACCATGGCCACACTGCTTCCATCAATGACCACTCGCCGCAAGCCCTGGTTCCCGGGCTCCCCCGACAGGTTCAGCTCAAAAGGTGTGTTCAGGGCCTCATGGTACCTCTGGAAGCTGGTCACCGTGCTGTTTGCCTGCGGGTGGCGAGGTGGCTGCCTCGGGGCCCCCTCCCGCGCCGCCAGGAGTCCCTCTGTCTGAGCTTGGTGCTTACGACTGGAAGCCGAGGTGCTGCCGGACTGGGGACCCTGCCTCTCGGCCTCCCCCTGGCCCTTTGGGAAGGAGGTGTCACCCCTTGACGAAGTCTGGCCCTCACTCTGGAGTTTGGCCGCACCCGTGACTGGCCTCGGATCTGCGGGCGTCTTCTGAGCCGCAGGTGTTTTGGGAGCTCTGGAGGCTTTGGGAGCAGTAGGTGCTTTGGAGGCAGCAGACCCTGTTTTGGCTGCAGGCCCAGTTTGGGCTTTGGGAGCTTTGGGCCCCACAGGTGCCGATTTGGCCACAGGCGTTTTCTGAGCCACGGGAGCTTTTGGATTTGCAGGTGCCCTTGGGGCTGCTGATGCCGGCGGAGCCGTGGCTGCCTTCTGAGCCGGGGGAACCCCCGGAGCTGCTGGCGTCGTGGAGGCCGAAGGCACTTCGAGAGCTGCAGGTTCCGTGTGGACCGCCAGCGTCGTTTGGGCTGTAGGCACTTTGGGGGCTGCAGGCAGCCCTGGATCCGCGGGTGGGGTTTGAGCTGTGGCCACTGCTGCAGCCACGGGCACTTCGAGAGTTTCAGGCACTGTTTGAGCATCAGATGCCGACGGTGCGGTCAGTCCCCCTTGAGCCATGGGCCCCCCCTGAGCTGTAGACACTTCTTGACCTGGCGGCAGCGACGGAAAGGGCCCCTCTTCTGGCCTCTTACTGTCCCACTGCCCACTTCCTTGAACCCCTGACTCGCTTCCAGCTTGCAGCTGCGGTGCAGAGGTCAAGGGCGGTCCTATCTGGGGAAGTCCGGGGCTAGTCTTGTCCTTCACACCCGAGCTCCCCGAGACCACCAGTAAACTCATGACTTTCTGGGGGGTCTCCGGCCTCGGGCAGTTCTGTAGGGCTGCCTCACCTCCCGGTCCCAGGTCTGGTCTGCAGTTGGGGCTTTCCATGCTGGGCAAAGGAACCAGCTCCTTCTGCTTCCACTCGAGATTCAAGGGCAAAGGATTCTGCCCTGGTAGCTTGAACTGAATGGGCCCCAGCGGCCTCTGCCAGAAGGGGAAGCTGAAGCACGCCTGGGACAGGAGCCAGGCCAGGTGGAGGGAGTGCAGCTCATTGATCCTCCAGAAGGTGGCAGCGATAGCCCCCGGCCACAAGGGCGCAAAGGCTGGCCCAGGAGTCCAGGCCTTCCAGGGTGGGCACACACCCAGGGCTGACACCGGGGGCTGGAAGGGGAGTTTGTCTTCCACTCTCTGGCCCTGCCTCTGGTGTGACAGGGCCTTTGTGTGGGTTGCAGAGTCCTGGCTGCTGGTGGCTCGCGCTGGCCCTTCCTCTCGAGCGCTGTCTGTGCCACTGTGGCTGTTGGAATCAACCCTGGAGGAAGCCCAAGTTTGTTGGAAGGGTGGTTAGGCCACTTAAGTCCCCCACTACTTCCTTGGGGTGGGGGAGCAGGGCTAGAATCAGAGAAGCAAAGAGATGCTTCAGCAGAACTTACCGTACCAGCTGGTTGGCTGTTTCCTGCTGGGTGGTCTGGCCTGGGGTGCCTGAGACCAGGGCCCTGGTGGCTCCCAGGCTGGTTAATGTCTTGGAATGTTCTAGACTCCTGTTCCGGAGGGTCCCCACCTCCAGGAAGGGCCCAGGACCGTCTCCCACAGACACCATAGCCGGGCTGTCCTTCTGCTGGTGGGGAGGGCAGATCAGGACCTCGGGGTCAGAGCGTGACTCGGAGGTGCCAATGCGGCTGAGCCACTCGATGATGTCCTCCTTGCCTGCAGCGTCCCGCACCAGGCTCAGCAGCAGCTCTTGGACCGCTGGGGGCAGCTGTAGCAGATCCCCTGCATACTGGTCACCGCGGATCCAGACCAGGGCCCCGAAGGCCCTGGTCACCTCGGCCTCCCAGATCCCCCGGGGGGTGAGCAGAGAGGCAGGGCCCCAGCGCAGCCGCCCCACCAGCTCCTCCAGCCAGTTCTGGGTCATGATGAACGACTCGGTCAGCCCCCCCACCATCAGGGAGCCAGGGGGGCCAGGCACCAGGTAGGCCAGAGTGCTCCAGCAGAGACAGTCGAGAAACAGGCCCTGGGCCCCAAGGAAGGCGCAGTGCAGGGCCTGCGGGTAGCGAACCTCCTTCCACAGCTCCGGGCTGCACAGGCCCTTCAGATACTCCTGAAGCCAGAGTGGGGAGAGGAAGCACAAAGGAAGTCATCCCTTTATGGGCTTGCACTCACTGGCTTGCACTCCCCACCCCCAAGGCCTGCCCCTCCCCAAGGACAAGCCCTCCTCTTGCCTATCTTAATCCAAATGCCACCTCCATGGCCAGCCCCTCTCTCCTGGTCCTGCCCCCTCACACACTCATTTCTTCCCAGAGAACTCTCGGACAGGGTGAGGGAGGCACCCAGGGGAAGGGGAGAGCACCTTGGCTTGGAGTCAGGGGCCCTGGTTCTAATTCCAACTTGACTGCAACAGGTTAGGTAGGTTAACGGTGGAAATTTATCTTCTCAGGGCCTCTGTCCCTTTGCCTATAAGATGGCAGGTTATGTGAGCTACCCTAAGGTCCAGTCCTATCCTGGGGTTCTAGAAATGTGAGCCAGCTAGGAGAAAGGGAATTGCACACTATTGAGTATCCTCCATGTGCCAGGAACCTATGTGACCTGGGGCAAGGTATCTACCCTCCCCGTGCCTGTGATTCCTCATCTGTAAAAAGGGGATAACAGCCCCCCCCCCCCATTAGGCTAGTATGAGGCTTCAATGAATTAATGCAAAAAAAGTGCTTTGCCTAGCATCTGGCTTGGCCTATTCCAATTCCGTATGCTCAGAAGGCATACGTTGCTTGCCCAATGACACACAGCAAGAGGCTAATGGGCCAAGAGCACAGTCCACATCTGTCTGACTCTGAAACCAGGGCTCTTTCCACCTCCTCAGACTGCACAATGTCTGCAGCGTAATCCAGTGGGATTCTGGCTTAATCCCCCTCCAGGTCTCTGGCACAACCTGGACCTGTAGCCATGGTAACTCTTGCCCAGAGGGAAGAGAGGAAGAGGTAAGTCACTGGGCCACATCCAGGGGAACCCCACAGATATGCACAATGGCTGAACCAGAACGAAGGCCTCTGGCTCTCTGGGCAGACCATTTCCTCATGTTTACAGGGCTCCCACACTCAGGCTTCAGCAGCTGTTTGGAGGGGACAAGCTGGGGTTCTCCCCTTCACAGCTGAGCTGTACCAGCATGGCCCCATAAGCTTCAGGGGAGCATGGGCACTCCGTCTTCATCAGCCAACCCATGTTGATCGCGCTCATGTCCCTCCTGTCCCTCCACACCCTCACATCCCTGACTGTCCTCCCTCTTCCCATTTTCCTAACGGTTCCATTAGGAAAGAAAGGCTCCATTTTAGATCTCCAGTAGCCATCCTGAAGACCACCCAGGCCCCTGCTCCGACCACCCCACTCAGGCCTCTTCTATCAGGCCACAGACCTCCAATCTCCTTCCCCAAAGGCACTTATGCCCAGGTCTAACCCCTCTGCGATCAGTCCAAAACCAGCTCAAAATATGCTAGACATCCGAAACCAATCCCTCATGCCCAGAACCTCAGCTGGTCCCACTGCCTGGCAAGAGTGAATCTGTGGGGGACAACCATGGCAGGCCTTAACCAAGCCCCACCCCACTACTCTACATTCCAAATACTTGAAAAACAATATGTAAAAATGAAGAGATGTGCTGGAGAAGAAGATTGTGGGTGGTTTCTTTCTCTTTGTGAAAAGAGCTTAAAATAGTTATTGTTCCATTAACTGTTCAGTATTTTTTAAATAAAAGATAGATTAAAAACTAAGATCATTTTCCAAATAACAAATGTGAACTAATATTCACTGAATACTTACTCTGTGTCAGGCTTATATACACCCAATCTCATTTATTTCTCTCTCAGCCCTAGAAGGAAATTACTACCCTCCCCACTTTAGATGAGCAAGGAAAGGCACAAGTCCAAGGTTACACAGATAGCGGGCTGGGACACTCAGGCACTCTTGACTCCAAAGTCTGGGGCCTTAGCCACGGTGCTGTCTATACCATTCAGCAAAATAAGGAAAAGAAACAACAGAGTTGGGCGCCTGGGTGACTCAGTGAGTTAAAGCCTCTGCCTTCAGCTCAGGTCATGATCTCAGGGTCCTCGGATCAAGGCCCACATTGGGCTCTCTGCTCCGCAGGGAGCCTGCTTCCTCCTCTCTGTCTGCCTGCCTCTCTGCCTACTTGTGATCTCTCTCTGTCAAATAAATAAATAAACTGATTTAAAAAATAAAAAGAAAGAAACAACAGAGTTGCAAGTTTGAGGCCCATGTTGGGTATAGAGATTACTTAAAAATAAAATAAGTAATAAATACAATTTAAAAGTAAAAATAGTGCGCCTGGGTGGCTCAGTGGGTTGATGCCTCTGCCTTCGGCTCAGGTCATGATCTCAGGGTCCTGGGATCAAGGCCCGCATCGGGCTCTCTACTCAGAAGGGAGCCTGCTTCTTCCTCTCTCTGCCTGCCTCTCTGCCTACTTGTGATCTCTCTCTCTGTGTCAAATAAATAAATAAATAAATAAATAAATAAATAAATAAATAAATAAATAAATAGATAAATATCTTTTTTTAAAAAAAAGTAAAAATAAATAAAAAGTCAGACTGAGACCATTAAGCGGCTGCCTTTGCCTCAGGTCATGATCCCAGAGACCCGGGATCGAGCCCCACATCGGGCTCCCTGCTCGGGGAGAGCCTGCTTCTGCCTCTCCCACTCCTCCTGCTTGTGTTTCCTCTCTCACACTCTCTCTCTCATTCTGTCAAATAAATAAATAAATACATAAATAAATACATAAATACAATCTTAAAAAAAAAAAAAAAACCCAGGCAGACTGAGGCAAAGTTGTCTGAGGAGCAGTTAGAGCCACAAGACCAACCCGCCCCTTACACAGAGGCTGAGCAAGTCCCTCCACACACCTGGAGGTCTGGTCTCTAGACAAACTAGCGGGCAGGAAACAAGGTCCCAGGATTAGAGGTTCATCACCAGTCTTAAAGCTGTGGAGACCATATTAAAAAAATATATGAAGGAAGGGAGGAGGGCCAAATGAAGAAGTCTACAATGAAAGCTGAGTGCAGAGCAACTCATTCTTCCATTCAGCAATTCAGCAGCCAGATCATGACCCTCCAGGACAGAGAATTGAGAAATACATTCTGGAAATCCAGCCAGCCAGAGAGCAAAGACCTAAAAATCACCAAACAGGCTCCCTGACAGACAGTGCCCTCAGGTCTCTGTACAACCAAGTTCAAAACCAACAAGAATCAAGAATGCAAGGACTACTATGACACATGAGGAAAGCTTCTAATGTGAAATAAACATACAGGGTCGCCTGGGTGCCTCAGTCAGTTAAGCATCTGACTCTTGATCGCAGCTCAGTTCTTCATCTCAGGGTCAGAAAAAAAGGGAAGGAAAGGGAAGGGAAGAAGGGAAGGGGGAGGGAAAGAGAGGGGAGGAGAAGGCAAGGAAGGGAAAGAAAGATGGGAAGGGGGAGGGAAGGAAGGGAAGGGAAGGGAAGAGAAGAAAACATATAGAAAGGGGCAGGAACAATTTGAAGGAAGAGCAACTAGGCAGGGAGAAGAAAACTTCAAAACATTTACTATCATTGCTCTCTCAGAGAGATAATAGAGAACACTGACAAGAATAGAATACTTTTTTTTAAGATTTATTTATCAGAGAGAGAGTGTGTATGCAAGCAGGGAGGCGGAGCAGAGGGAGAGGAAGAGAGAGAATCCTTGGACAGACCCCGCTGAGTGTGGAGCCTGATGCAGGGCTTGATCCCAGGACCCTGGAATGACTTGAGCAGAAGACAGATGACCTAATGACTGAGCGACCCAGGTGCCCTTTAAGATTTTTTTTTAAGATTTTATTTATTTATTTGACAGAGAGAAACAGAGCTAGAGAGGGAACACAAGCAGGGTGAGTGAGAGAGGGAGAAGCAGGCTTCCTGCTAAGCAGGGAGCCTGAAGTGGGGCTCAATTCCAAGACTCCAAGATTATGACCTGACCGGAAGGCAGGCACTTAACAACTGAGCCACCTAGGTGCCCTTAAGATTTTATTTATTTTTTTTTTTAAGATTTTATTTATTTGACAGAGAGAAACACAGCTAGAGAGGGAACACAAACAGGGGGAGTGAGAGAGGGAGAAGCAGGCTTCCCACCGAGCAGGGAGCCCGATGTGGGGCTCGATCCCAGGTCTCTGGGATCATGACCTGAGCCGAAGGCAGTCATTTAACCAACTGAGCCACCCAGGCGCCACCAAGATTTTATTTTTAAGTAATCTCTGTGTCCAGCATGAGGCTTGAACCTACAACCCCAAGATCAAGAGTCACATCTTCCACCAACCTAGCCAGTCAGTTAAATGACTTTTAGATATGAAAAATATGATGAGAGTGGAGTGCCTGGGTGGCTCAGGCGGCTGAGCATCTGACTCTCAATTCCAGCTCAGGCCATGATCTTGGGATCATGGGACTGGGCCCAGGTCAGGCTCCATACCCAATGGGGAGTCTGCTTGAGATTCTCTCTCTCTCACTCTGCCCCTACCCTCTCCCAAATAAGTAAATAAAATCTTTTAAAAACTAAAAAAATTAAAAGTTTGGGAGATAAACTTCAGGGAATCTCCAGAAAACAGAGCAAAAAGTCAAAAATGGAGAACAGGATAAAAAATAAGAAAAAGTACACCAGGCCAGAAAGTTCAATGTCTGAAGAGGAGTTCCAGAAAGAGGACAGAGAAAACATAGGGTGGGGGGAGATCATCAACAAAATAGTTCCAGAAATTTTTCTAGATCTGAAGAACACGAGTGTCCCGATAAACAGGCCCACAAGGTACCACAGTAGCAACCGAAGATGGATGAAGACAGACCCACACAAAAGGGTCTCATTGAAAAACCTCAAGGGCGCCTGGGTGGCTCAGTTGGTTAAGCGACTGCTTTCAGCTCAGGTCATGATCCTGGAGACCCGGGATCAAGCCCCACATCGGGCTGCCTGCTCGGCAGGAAGCCTGCTTCTCCCTCTCTCACTCCCCCTGCTTGTGTTCCCTCTCTAGCTGTGTTTCTCTCTCAAATAAATAAATAAAATCTTTAAAAAAAAAAAAAAAGAAAGAAAAACCTCAAAACAGTGGGGAAAACTACAAACTTCCAGAGGGAGGGCATTTCACACACAAAGGAAAAGCTTCGGATGTCCCAAAAGCAAGAAGTCAATGGCATAAGGCCTCTCCATTTCTGAAGGAAAATAATTTTCCATTTATAATTCAATACCAACCAAACTCTCACTATCAAGTGACCCTCAGATGTACAACATAGATAGGCAAAAAAAAAAAAAAAAATCATTTTACCTCCTATAAAACCTTTCTGGGGGCAGGGGAGGACCTTTCTCGGGAAGCTGCTGGGGGATATCTTCCAGCAAATCAAAGGAAACTAAGAAAGGACACAGGAAAAAAGCAAAGACAATCTCCAGCATGACAGTGAAGAGAGATCTCAGAATGGATTCATCCATTCACCAAATCGTCACTGAGCACCTACGAGGTGCCAGGCACTGTTGTAAGACCACAAGCATCAGCAGGCGAAGGGGGCAACTGGCTCGGACTAGAGGGTAGGACTCAAGAGACAAGCTCATTGGCAGCAGTCACTAGCGTACCCTTTAGCACTGAATCATCTTTCTCACTTGATAACACCATCAATGGACGTGCTCCACCAAACCAAGAAGGAGAAAGACATTCAGTCCAAGAAACAAGGCATTTGACAAAGAAAAAAGGCAAAGGGATACCAAGAATGAGAGCAAACTGAAGTCTCGGATGACAGCTGTCATCCTAGTGACCTATGTCCTAGCTAGACAGAAAGATGTCTCCAGGAAGAAAGCTAGAGGTGAAACCACACCCTGAACCCATATAGATCGACCTTCTAGAAAACTGTAGTGAGAGCTACTGATGTTATAAGACTTGGCTACAGGTACAAAGAAAAAGCAAGCAAATTGAAAAGGAAGGGGTTCTTAGCCTTAGTGAAGTAAAAAAGTGAGAAAGAAAACACAAGCGGAGTACAGGGCAGCCGGGATGTGAGTGATGCAGGTTCGACAAAAAATTGATATATAACTTTTTTGGGAAAAAAGAAGGGATGGCGATGTAAGGGACTAAATCCTCACCTACAACAGAGGAAGTGAAAAGATATCCAAAACTGAGGCGCCTGGCTGGCTCAGTCAGTGGAGCATGCAACTCTTGATTTCGGGGTTGTGAGTTCAAGCCCCACACTGGGTGTAGAGATTACTTAAAAATAAAATCTGGGGGGCGCCTGGGGGGCTCAGTTGGCTAAGCAACTGCCTTCGGCTCAGGTCATGATCCCAGAGACCTGGGATGGAGTGCCAAGTCAGGTTCCCTGCTTAGCAGGAAGCCTGCTTCTCCCTCTCTCACTCCCCTTGCTTATGTTCCCTCTCTATCTGTGTTTCTCTCTGTCAAATAAATAAAATCTTTTTAAATAAATAAATAAATAAATAAATAAATAAATAAATAAATAAATAAATATAAAATAAAATCTGGGGTGCCTGAGTGGCTCAGTGGGTTAAAGCCTCTGCCTTCGGCTCAGGTCATCATCCCAGGGTCCTGGAATCGAGGCCCCCATCCAGCTCCCTGCTCAGCAGGGAGCCTGCTTCCTCCTCTCTCTCTGCCTGCCTCTCTGCCTAATTGTGATCTCTCTGTCAAATAAATAAGTAAATAAATAAATCTAGAAATCTATCTTCAAAAAAAAATTTTTAAATAAAAAAATAAAAATGAAATCTGAAAAAAGGGAAAGCTATCTAAGATCAAGTAATCACCTCTGAAATTAACCGTATACTATCTGTTATTTAATTGAATTTAAATTTGAAAAATAGAAAAGTAAATACATAAAAAAATACATCAATTAATCAAAAGACCATATATATACATATATGTATACACACACACACACACACACACACACACACACACACACTTTTTTTTTTTAAAGGAATGTGGAGATGAGGAAATACCAAAGGGAATACTGTCTACAAGGAAGATCACGGAAGAGGGAGTTGGGAGGGACAAGGCAGGGAATTGTGGGGTTCTATTGTGTGCTTTTTAAAAACTCTTGGATTTTCAGGAGCACCTGGGTGGCTCAGCTGTTAAGCATCTGCTCTGGTCATGATCCCAGGGTTCTGGGATGGAGCCCCACATACCCAGCTCCCTTCTCAGTGGGAGGCCTGCTTCTCCCTCCGACACTGCCCCTGCTCTCTCTCTCTGTCAAATAAATAAATAAAATATTTTATTTATTTTTTAAAATCTTTAAAAAATTTTTTTCTTTTTTTTCAAAGATTCCATTCATTTATTTGACACAGAGAAACATAGCGAGAGAGGGAACACAAGCAGGGGGAACAAGTGAGAGAGAAGCAGGCTTCCTGCTGAGCAGGGAGCATGTGGGGCTGGATCCAGGGTCTCTGGGATCATGACCGGAGCCCAAGGCAGTCGCTTAACCAACTGAGCCCCTAAAAAATGTAGCTTAACCAGGAGCCCCTAAAAAAAATTTTTTTTAACTATTTAATTGTGCATTACTTTGACAGAAGAAAATTTAATTTTTTTAAAAAAGAGAGATATTAGTTGCCCAAAACACAATTAGTGCTGGTAAAAGATCAGCAATCAGCCCCCTTTCCTGGGTGGGGGGCAGGGAGGGCCCTGATTTGTAGCATTTGACAATTTCCATGGCATAAATACTCCCACCTTGGATGATTTCAAACTACCAATGGGGCTCCACTGGTTTGCAAACTTCCTGAAACGTTAACACTGGGTTAGCAGCAGCCTGCTCCAGCATACCCTGGCCACCAATTTCCATGAGACCGCTCATAGAGGGAGCAAGGGACAGACAGATCAGCTTCCAGCTGACAAGCCAAGCCCAAAGTCAGCAAACCACTCCCTGTCCCCCAGCTCCCTGAGCCCCCAGTCTCTGGCTCCCCCTCACTTCCACCTATCATCTTGAAAGGATGAAAGTGAAATGTCACCTTTCCTCTCTGTGGTCAGTGCTTCCTTGCCATTGCCAGGGACAGAGGGCTGAGCAGGGCTTGTCCACGGGCAACTCTGATCAATATTAAAACCCTCCTTTTGGGTGCCTGGGTAGCTCAGTGGGTTAAGCCTCTGCCTTCAGCTCAGGTCACGATCTCAGGGTCCTGGGATCGAGGCCCACTTTGGGCTCTCTGCTCAGCAAGGAGCCTGCTTCCTCCTCTCTGTGCCTGCCTCTCTGCCTGCTTGTGATCTCTCTCTCTGTCAAATAAATAAATAAAATCTTAAAAAAAAAAAAAGAAAACCCTCTTTTCAGGGACACCTGGGTGGCTCAATCAGTTAAGCATCTGCCTTCAGGTCATGATCCGGGGTCCTAGGATCGAGCCCCACATCGGGCTCCTATTTGGCAGGAAGCCCACTTCTCCCACTGCCTGCTGCTGCCTGTGCTTGTGCCCCCTTTCTCACTCTCTTTCTCTGACAAATAAATAAATAAAATCTAAATAAATAAATAAAAATAAAACCCTCCTTTCCACTTGCTGATCTCACCTCAGAGAGGCCAGGCCACCCCAGTGTTCATTTTTTTTGCCACCTAGGAAGGTGATTTCTGGCAAATGTCTCCATTATTTTTTAAATCCCACCATGAGATAACAATTTAAAGGCACTTAAGTTCTACAGACATCTTCCTGGAAAACCAGTGCATATCATTTAGAAACATCCCCAGGCCCTTCTCCAGATGAGCCTGTCTCCTTCACCCCTCTTCCCCTCCTCATCCTACCTCCCCCATGCTCACCCCTCTCCCATCCTTCAGCCTCTGGTCTCACTAGATCTTCTCTCCCCACTGGCCTGTGTATAGTAGCACATTATCAAAGTGCAGGCTTCGGTGTCCCCATACGGTCAGCCTAGCAATTCCACATGGAAGCCACAAGACATCCTTATACTTGAGAAATTGTCACATATCAGACTGCTGGATCCTGAGGATCATTTCATCTTACTTTAATTTCAGCTTCTCACTTTACAAACAGGAGACCGAAAATCAGAGACCAAACACTCATTCAAAGTTTACAGTAATAGCTGACATCTATGGGGCTCCTGGGTGGCTGGCTGGTTCAGAGCCCGGCTCTCTTTCAGCTCAGGTCACAATCTCAGGGTTCTGGGATCAAGGCACCCTCCCCCACCCTCATGAAGCCCTCGATGTGGAGTCTGCCTGAGGAGTCTCTCCCTCTTCCCCTTCCCCCTAAATAAATAAATAAATCTTCAAAGAATAATAACAATAACTGATATCTATATCCCATAGCTCTCCACATTTGCGAACATACTTAAGCCTGCATTATTTCAGCGGGCTCACACCCCTTCATGATGGGGTGTTATGTTATATTATTATTTTATACATGAAAAAATAGGCTTAAGGAAGAATAAATTATTTGACCCAGGTCACCCAGTTAGAGAGTAGCAAACCCTGATCTCAAACTCTCTCTGCCATATCCTTCTGTCCCAGACATACCTTGTCGACAACAGGTTGAGCCCAGATCTCCTGACTCCTGGGACAAAACCTTATCCTCCCACCCTCCCTGCTTTCCTACTCCAAACCTCCAACCATCTCTTCTTTCTGCTCATTCTGTGCAATAAGAGGAGGACTGACCCAGAAGACCCTCAGGTTATGTTTCCATCTTTTTTTTCTTTTAATAAAGATTTTATTTATTTATTTGACAGAGAGAGAGACAGCGAGAGAGGGAACACAAGCATGGGGAGTGAGAGAGGGAGAAGCAGGCTTCCCGCCAAGCAGGGAGCCCAATGCAGGATTCAATCTAGGACCCTGGGATTACGACCTGAGCTAAAGGCAGACGCTTAATGACTGAGCCACACAGGTGCCCCTATGTTTCCATCTTAAACAGGGCCTTTCCCCAAGGGAAGACAAAGGGGAATGAGGTGACAGGTAGGTGAATCAAGAAAGCCACTGGTTACATTAGCAGGGACTGGGGTGTGAGGGAGGGATCAGCGGCCCAAGGAACTCTGAGACAGCAGTGAGAGCAGGAGCAGATAGGTCGGGAGAAGCTGATGCAAGATTTAAAGCAGGGGGCAGGGGCACTAGGTACCCCCTGAAAATACAAATCCCATAAAAGAGTGACTTGTTCTATTTCAAATTAATAAAAAGATTAAGAACCCAAAACAACCCCCAAAGGCTCTTGTTAACCCACACTATTCCAGCTACTGAAAAGTCTGAATCTCAGGGGCTCCTGTCCATCCATTCTCTGGGCAGGCACCCCTCCCCTCCCCCAGCACCTCTGTCAGAATTGGAAAAACTGCTGACCAAGCAGCTCAGTGGAGAGGCTGAGGGAGGAACTTTTCAGCCTGCCTGCCTGTCACTGGCCAGTGTATTCTGGGCTCCCCCAACCATGGCTTTGACCAATTAGGATATTGGTATAGACCCAGCTGGTGAAGGGGTGTGTGCTGGGTGTGGGGGGAGGGGTGAGAGGTGCACAGGGAGTGGGTGACCTGGGACCCAGGGAAGCTGTAGCATTCCTACCAGGAAAAGATAAGGGAATCTAGGGGAAGAGGGAGATGTTGGCCATGACTGGGGGTCAG
Source organism: Spilogale gracilis (assembly GCA_004023965.1). Lineage (NCBI taxonomy): Eukaryota > Metazoa > Chordata > Mammalia > Carnivora > Mephitidae > Spilogale > Spilogale gracilis. The sequence continues at coordinate 7,970 of PITA01027129.1, read as the reverse complement.
AGGGAACCTGAGAGGCCCAAGTGGAGGAGACACTCCTCCACTTGGGAGAGAAGCCAGGGAGAACGCAAGAGAGGTGCACTGTGACCTGGCCTGTCCAGCGCCCAGCCCCACATAGCAGGCCCTTTCATCTGAAAGCCCACAGCCGTCCTCTAAGATTCCCACCCATCCCCAAGGGCCACTACCTTCCAGAGCAGCTGCATATGTGTGCACACACACACACAAACACACACCTCAACCCCAGCCCCCCCACCCCAAGAGGCTGCCTAGGGCATCAAGAGTGTGGGGCAGGGAGCCCTGAGCCCCGGGTTCTGGTCCCAGTACTTGACACCCTCACCCTCACCCCCAACTGACACTGTGAGCTCCCAATCCCCAATACCGCATCTGTAAAAGGTCAGCATTGCTCTAGAAGGGTCTCTAAGGGCCCCTTCAGTCCAGCACTCTGAGAGGCTCCAAGGGGCAGCCCAGGATTTAAGGCAACTAAAAGGAAAGAGAAGGGCCCGGGCCTCCGAGCTTCTTGGTGGAGAACAAAGAGGTGTTGCAGAGGCCAGAGAAATGCTGGACCTTAAGCTGTTCCCCAGATAAGGGAGCAGGTATGGATGCTGGGGTCCTGGCCATGGAAGGCTCATGGGGAACACACAGCATGGAGGCTCTCTCAGCGCACTTGAGAGACAGAAGTGACACGCAGGAGAGGGGTGAGACGGAGAAGAAAAAGGGAACAAGAGGGAAGGGAAAAAAGGATGCAGATCTGGAAAGGCAGGAGACTGGCCCACTACCCGCCCACCATAGTGCCAAATCCAGGTCGAGGGATCTCTGGGGACCTCTGTCTCTCCCGGGCAGGGGAGCGCGAGAGCGGTCTGGCTGGAAGGGGCGCGTGGGGGTGGGGACAAGCTGTTTACCTTGGCTTTGCTCATGTTCTCCTTGGGCCCCTCCAGCTGCAGCCAGAAGTAGGGGGTGTCTGGGCGGCTCTGGAAGGCGTTCAGCTTGACCCTGAAGATGCGCTGCACTTGCAGCCGCTGCCGCTGCACCCGGGGCTTTGATTTGGTCTGCACCATGAACCATTCCTGCGCTGGAGGGTCGCCCCCGGACAGGAGCATGGCTGCCCCGCCCGCCCCTGGAAAGAGGGCGCCGACTGTGTCACCGGACTCCCAGCGCGCGAAGCGCCCTAGCCCGGCGCCAGAGGAGTCCAGGCCACGCCCCCTCCTGCGAGGGGCGCGCCCCGCCCCCGCGCCCCCCCCCCACCCGGCGCGGGTCCTCCCAGGTTGCGGACCCTCCCGCCACAGCCAGCGCACCGGTCCGCCCCAGCTGCGTCCCTTTTGGCGGTGGCTCCCGCGACAGTCTCTTCCTGCTAGTGGCTGCAGCTGGCGATGGGACCGCTGGGGCTTCTGCCGCCCTTCCCTCCGCCCCCAGCCTTTCCTCTTCACCACTGCGCCAGCCCCCGCAGGATGAACCCTCGCTCGGTCTGCCGGGTGGTTAGAAGGGGCGCGGAAGGCCGCGGGAGGGGGCGGGAGGGTCTCCGAAACCCCCGCCTTCCACCCAAGTTTTAGGCCTCGAGCCAGAATCAGGGGTCAAAGTTAATTTCCTTCCACGTTCCCCTTTCCTGGGTGGAAGGAAGAGGAAGGGAAAGGAGGGGCGTTCGGGTGCAGGAGAGGGGGCTTGGTTTCTGGGACTTTCTCCCAGCTCCTCCCACCACACCCCTCCCGCCCTCCCCGGAGAAGCAGACCTGTGCCACTCCTCCCCAGTGCGCGCACAAACACGCGCACACACACACGCGCGCGCGCGCACACACACACACACACACACACACACACACACACACGCCCCGCCGCCCCCGAGGAAAGGGTTAAGGGAGAGCGGGGTGGGGAGCCAGGGAGGCCGGGGCCTGAGGAAACTCTGGGCTGGAAACCTAGCAGGAAGCTGAGAGTAACGCACCGCCTCCCAACCCCACCCCCAAGTCTGGGGACAGCCAGCTAGGGCTGGCAGGCAGCCCAGACCCTCCTGAAGCCCCCAGGGCTGGAGGGGCGGGAGAGCCGCCCGAATTTTCAGACTCGCGTTGTTTATGAAAGCCCCTTTTAGCGAGTTTGAGTAATGCTGGGAGGGGAGGCTTCAGGATGGGAGTGAGGGTCTGGCCTGGAACGCCGCCTTTAAGGGTTCCCTCAACCCTGACCCACCGCCAACCGCTTGGCATCAGCGGTCGGGGACCAGCTCTGGGCTGCCCCCCCTCCGCCCCCACCGCCTGCAACACCCCGCGGGCGGCATCACCCGCACAAAGAACACCTTATGCAGTCCTTCGACCTGAACGGAACCTGGCTCTGTGGAAGGGCACAGCCTGGGTCCTGGGCTTCAGTGACCTTTATTTTACAAACCCCAAATAAGACCAGTATTCCAACAGGCACCAGTGTACCTATGGGGACAAAGGGCAATAGACTTTAATTTTAGGGCCCTCCTGGACCATGGCATGCATGGGTGCAGGCAGGCAAGGGGCCAAGGGCACCCCACCGCAAGAAAGGGGCCCAACTGGGGAGAAGAGGGGGCTCACACTCCTCCTAGTCCTGACTGGACTCAGCCCATCCTGTCCCAGCCCAACCCCACTCCTGTTGCTTCTCCCTAGACTGGAATCCAGAAAAGGAGGAGGTGAGGTGTGTCACCTCTAGCTCCACAGCCTTCTGCTCAGCCGCTTCTCACACCTCCTGGTCCAGCCCCTTTAGGGCACCTGGAAGCAGACCCCCAGGGTGAACGTCAGGTGGTCTCCACCATTCCTACGTCTCTCTGCTCTCCCTTGATCAGAAGAGGCTCCTGCCTCCTCATGCTTCAGTTTCTCCTCCTTCAGTTTCTCCCCAGAAGTAAGGTGAAAGCCACCTACCCCTGCTCCTCACTTATCCCTGAATAAATACAAAACTCATGTTGATCTTTTCCCATTGACTGTGGACCCCATACACAGTGGCATCTTCAAGGAAAACTCACAAGTTTAATCAATCCTAGGTTCAAGGGGCCATGTGGAAGATGGAAAGAGGTCAAGTTTAGGAGTCAGGTACTTGATATATGGATCAAAGAGGGTAATTTATGTAAACTCTTGTAACTGCATTTCTTCACCTCATACAAATAAGATCACATGGGTACCACACTTGGCACATTTGCTGGCACAAAATAGATACTCAATAAATTTTAATTTTCCCTTCCCAGATCTTGTCTCTTGTCCCCACCTCACCTCTGGCCCAAATGTCACCATAGCTTCCCAAAGAGCCCCTGTTTCCCACTGTCACCAGCCTGGCTCCTGGATTGGGATGTCCTCACCCTTCCCGTTAACCCATGACCTCCTCCTGCCTCTCCTCCTGGATGTAGTTGGTTTAATGAAATAGCCTGGCTCCACTCCCGACTCTGCCAGTGATGAGCTGTGCAGGGTTAAGCAGGTAGCTGAGTGCTTGACCTTCCTCATCTAAATTCATTCACTGAGCCAAATTCATTCACTCATTCAGCATATTCAATACATATTAATTGTTTGCTGTAAGACAAGCCCTGGGAGTATAGCATTGACTAAATTAACTCCTGGCCTTCATGGACTGGAAGAAGAAAAAAGAAGAAAACAGCTGTGATTTCAGGGGATGGTAAATATTCTAGTGGAAATAAAGCAAGCTATGCTGATGAAGAGTGCAAGTGGGGCCTTTGAGGCTAGTTCAGCCAGAGGGAGAGCAGGAAGGGGCACTGAGATGATAACATGCAAAGTTTTTAACAATTTTTGATCCAAGCCTCTCCCAGGGTGAATCCGTCGAGTGATTCCTTGCCTACAACATAGGTTAAAACTTGTTTGATTGTGTTAGAGGCTTTCCTTGCCCTGGCCCAAATCTACCTTCCCAATCCTGTAGGGAAGGATCCCAGCTCAAGTCTAAAGAGAATTTGATCTGTCTGGGCATGTCTAGCAACAGGGTATCACACCCTGCCAGGAGCCTGTTTGCACAAGGAATGAGAAGTCTCCAGAGAAAGATCATGATTAAAGGAGGGGCCTGTTCTGGGACCCTGACAGATAGGCTTATTCCAGTTGCTGGAGGTGGGGGTGAGGAGCCCTGGGACCTTGGTGTGGGAGTAACCCAGAGAGGAGATAGGCTTCTCCCTGACTTTGCCAGAATCCTGAGCAGCTTGTCCTGACGACTCCCACTGGAACAGAAGTAGCTTCCCAGAGGCACAAAGAATGGTCAGGAAGTAAGGTTGTTCCAAATACAAGCGGAGGCAAGAGCCAAGGAAACTGGATTTACTCTGGAGAAGAATGATAGCTCCCTGTATTGGTCAGGAAACCATGGTCCCCTCAAAAGGAATAGCTGAAGGAAGTTTACAGAATGAATCTTTATGGGGATGTGGGCAGGGTGCAGGAAAACCAGTAAAAGGTACTAGGGTTAGTGTGGGGAAAGCGGTTGCCACCGTAGGCCTGAAAGGGAAAGGGGAAGAAGTGGTTGCTGGTGCCAACTAATGACCAGAGCTGGAGCTGTAGAGGGCCACAAGACAGGCGCTGTGGCCTCAGGGAAAGATGCAAGCCAGCAGGGAGGGAGCAGATTTCCAACTTGCTGCCAGTGCCTGGCATTGGCCAAACCCGGACAGAAGCCAAAAAGCAAGGAAGCAGGGTGGAGGCAGGCCATTGAGGTCAGCCTGCTGGACACTGGGCAGGGCATTGGAGAGCAAAGAGAATGGGAAGGAACACAGAATGCCCAGCATACCCCTTTGTCTGTAACACTAGGCTGATGAGGCCCAAGGAAATCGGGGATACACTAATTTTTCCTGCTCTTCTCCTCACACACCTTCTCAGCAACAAGGATGAACATCCCTGTGCTCCCACTCAGAAAACAGGGCTCAGGCTCACTCAGACCCGCCTTCAAATCCCAGCTCTATTTCTGTATGAGCATTGCAAGTTGCCACAAACCAGGGGGCTGGCTTAAAACAACGGAAAAGTATTCTCTCACAGTTCAGGAAGCTAAAAGTCTGAAATCAAAACATATAAAGCCACTATTAGCAACTTGGTCCATGAATAGACAAACTGTTGAGTGGGACAGAATTTTCTACATTCCACAATGTAGAAAAGAAGAGCAAGTGTGCACTGAAATTTAGTATGTGACAAAGATAGCCTTTCAGTCTGTGGAGATAAGATGAATTTTCCACAAAGATCTTGGGATGATAGGTAGCCTTCTGAGCTAAAATAAAATATCCACATCCAAACAAATTCCTAAAAAATCACCTATTTAAATATTGAAAACGAAACCATAATTTTTTATTAAATCATAATCAGATTTTTTTATTATTATTATATTTGAGAGAAGCAGGCCCTTCTAAGAATGACTCCAGATCAGAAGTCATCAAAAACTCATTTAACACATTCAGTTACATAGGGGCGTCTGGCTGGCTCAGTCTGTGAACATGTGACTCTTGAACTCCAGGTTATGAGTTTGAGGCCCAAGTCAGGTGTTGAGAGTACTTGAAAATAAGATCTTAAAAAAAAAAGAACGGGCACCTGGGTGGCTCAATTGGTTGGGCAACTGCCTTCGGCTCAGGTCATGATCCTGGAGTCCTAGGATCAAGCCCCCAATCGGGCTCCCTGCTCAGCAGGAAACCTGCTTCTCCCTCTCTCACTCCCGCTGCTTGTGTTCCCTCTCTAGCTGTGTTTCTCTGTGTCCAATAAATAAATATAATCTTTAAAAAAAAAAAAAAGAAGGAGGAGGAGGAGGAGGAGGAGGAGGAGGAGAAAATAATAATACAGGGGTACCTGGGTGGCTCAGTTGGTTAAGCATCTGCCTGTCATGATCTCAGTGTCCTGGAATGGAGCCCCGCATCAGGCTCCCTGCTGAGCAGGAAGTCTGCTTTTCCCTCTTCTTCTGCTACTCCCCCTGCTTGTACTCTCTGTCAGTCTGTGTCTGTCAAATAAATAATCTTTAAAAAAAATACATTGAGTTACATAAATACAGCATTTTTTCCTCATGGGAAAATAAACCCCATAAGCAGAGTCAACAGACAAATGAAAAGCCAAGGAAACTGATTTGCCAATTATATCACAGACCAAGAGCTGATTGCCTTGATATTTAAACAGTTCTTACAAATCAATAAGAAACAGACTAACTCAATAGAAAAATGGACAAAGGATATAAACAGTCCACAAAGGAGGAGATATAAATGGTTTTTAAACGTATGAAAAGATGCTCCCTTTCATTCTTAATAAGAGAAATGCAGATCAAAACTAAGCCAAAAATTTTCACTTACAGAGTAACAAAAATCAGCAGTGTTTGCTAACAAAGTGTTGACCATGCTCAGACCCTGCTGGCATGTCCTCACGACTTCCAAGGACAGCAATTAGCAGTGTCCATTAAATTTTAATTGGATATACTCTGGAGCCCAGTAATCACACTCTAAGAATGTATTTTACAAATATCACACATGCTTAAAAAAAATAGGAGCAAGGGTATTCTTTGCAGCATTATTTGCCATGGCAAAATGTGGATGTCCACCACTTAGTTTGAGTTTTCTAAGTTTTGTACCAAAAATTAAAAATAAATGCAAAATATCTTGCTAACCTCTGTCTTTAATTTTAAAAAAATCATTCAAAAAAATTAGGAGGCAGGGGCACCTGGGTGGCTCAGTTGGTTGGGTGGCTGCCTTTGTCTCAGTCATGGTCCCGAGGTCCTAGGAGCAAGCCCTGCATTGGGCTCCCTGCTCAGAGGGGAGCTTGTTTCTCTCTCTCCTTCTACCTGCTGCTCTCCTTGGGCTCTCTATCTATCTGTCAAATTAATAAATAAAATCTTTTTTAAAAAGTAGGCAATAGAACTGTCCTAATATGGAACTAGGTCCAAGACCTATATAAGTGAACTATAAAGTCTAGTGCAAGAAAAGGAGGGCTGGGGGGAACCATGCAGTCACTGACTGACTGTCCCAGTGCACCAGCCAGCACCCACCAGAGATGCGTGTACTGTGTGTTAAGGAAGCTGAGGCTGAAGGGTCCCCTCCCAGCACAGGCCCCTGTCATGTGTTCACACAGTCTTATGTTTTTGTGAAATGTGCAAAAGATATTTTAACCCCACGGTGGAGGACTACTCTCTTTCCCTTCAGACTTCCATCTGTCACACTTCCCCTTGTGTCAGGTTGGAAGAGCCAAGGGCAGTTCTGGGATCTAGCAAAAGGGAAGGTGGGATGGAGATACATTGATTGTAAGTTTAGTAGAATCAATTTATAGGCTTGTGGTAAATTCCACACAGAGTTAAGTTATTGTTTGCCATCCCTGTGCTGAAATGGCTTTCATAAATATGCCTTTTGCCTGACCTAGGGTGACCACACCAAGATAAAAGTCATACAAACTCACATCAGGCAGTTGATACTTTTTTTTATTTTTTAAAGATTTTATCCATTTATTTGAGAGAGAGAGAGAAAGAGAGACTATGAGCAGGGTGGAGGGGCAGAGAGAGAGGGAGAGGGGGAAGCAGACTCCTGGTTGAACAGGGAACCCAAGGTGGGGCTCAATCCCAGGACCCTGGGATCATGACCTGAGCTGAAGGCACATGCTCAACTGACTGAGCCACCAAGGCACCCAGTTAATAATTTTGTAATACCATGCTATTTTTCTGTATTTGGTGGTATTTGTGGTATTTATCAGCTTTTTAAAATATGTGATATAGTTTGAGTTTTCTAAGTTTTGTACCAAAAATTAAAAATAAATGCAAAATATCTTGCTAACCTCTGTCTTTAATTAAAAAAAAAAAAAAAAAAAAAAAAAAAAGCTGTTGTCAAGAGTACCCCTCCTTGGGTGCCTGGGTGGCTCAGTGGGTTAAAGCCTCTGCCTTCGGCTCAGGTCATGATCTTAGGGTCCTGGGATCGAGGCCCACATGGGGCTCTCTGCTCGGCAGGGACCTTGCTTCCTCCTCTCTCTCTGCCTTCCTCTCTGCCTACTTATGATCCCTCTCTCTGTCAAATAAATAAATAAAATCTTTAAAAAAAAAAAAAAAAAA
>PITA01027128.1:0-21458 GCA_004023965.1 Spilogale gracilis | reverse complement strand
GAGGGCACTTATTGCAAGGAGCACTGGGTATTACACACAAACAGTGAATCACAAAATGCTACATCAAAAAGTAAAATGATGTACTCTATGGCGACTAACATAAATAAATTGTAAAAATAAATTAAAAAAATCGGCAACCTCAAAAAAGAATAAAAAGACCAAGGGAGGGTGTAGAGTCTCTACCAAGGTACAAATTAAAAAAAAAAAAAAAAAAAAAATCGCCATCCTGGCCCAACCCTTGGTAGGTGGGTGGAAAGTACTGTTTAATAATCACGGCAAAATCCGTCACCTGCAAGCTAGTGTTATCAACAGGAATTTCCTTCACGTGAAGTCGCTTATATTTTAGCACAGTGGAAACGCAGCGGCTGCCGGTTTAACCTTCTTGCTCGAGTGCACCCTCCATGTGAGTGGCGGGACTGGGGCTCCTTCCAGTAGGTGAAGACAGTTCACCTAATCAGGCTTTCAGCTTGAGGGAAGGGGTTGGCAGTCCCCTCCTTCGTCAAGCGCATTGCTGGGTGTTTGCTGGGAGTCTGGGGGGAGAGGGGCACACTGCACATGTGCTGCCGCACGCCTTCTCCACGGTCACGCTGTCGGTGAAGTGCTGCTTGGCTTCTTGTTTAAGCCTCAGGCACTGCCCACCTGCTCCCCTTCCTCGCTGCCATACAGGTTCCTTCCGCCTGGGTTTCTCATTGCTTCAGGGCCTCTGATGACTAGGATCCATGCACGCCTGGCCTTCTCTCTACTTACTCCTCAGTGGACTTTTGTCCAGTGATGTTTTTCCCCAAAGTATCTATAACTAGGACAGACTGAAAATTAAAAAAAGAAATAAATAGAAAGGAGGAGGGAGGGAGGGAGGGCAGGAGAGACAGAGATAACAAACAAAGTTTATAACCATAAGGCAGTATTCAAGAAATAGGTGGCTGCTCTTGGCTGTCGTCTCTGCCCATGGCTACTTGATCTTGTTCCCCAGCATTCTCTCTGTATTCCCGGGGTCTCCCACCGTGTCCTCACCCCTTCCTTTTGGTGGACACCCTGCAGACACAAAGGGAGCTCCCAAAGGCTTGAGAAGATCCATTCCATCTGGGGAGGAACCTCTCCCTGCTCAGCTATTGGTGATTCTTGTCCTGGTCCTGCCAACTCTGGCTTCCGCTGCCCCATCTCCTTGTTGGTCTCCTTTGTCTTTCTGCCTTCTAAAAGTGGATGTGTTTACAAAGTCTCAAGCTTCCTCCAGAACCTCCTGCTAAGTCTGCCGCTTGAACCTTTATGTCTAGACTTGACTTCTCTCCTGAACTCCAGGCAGCTATATTCAGCTGCCTCCTGGATGTTTCCATGACTGTGTTCCAAAAGCAACTTAAATCAAATATATACAAACACAGAACTCCCTATCCATTTCCCTGAACTTGCCTCACACTGCTCAAGATCTCAGTATTTGCTAAAGCATCAACAGGCTCCTATGGACCAAAATGGACAGCACAGAGTCATCTTGAACTTCCCCTCCCTTGCGCCACACTTGGGATTCACTTGAGTCAGTCTTCATCACTCCTGCACCTGCTTGTTACACTTCCTTTGTTTTCAGCATCCCGAGTCCAGATCTTCTTGGGAGGGCTGCTGTGATGGGCTATTCACTGTTTTTCCTGCTTTTCCCCACAGTTTCCTCCATGGCTTCCAGAATGTCTTCCTGACAAAGCTCTGATCCCACTAGCTGGTATTCAAAGCCTTCTATGATTATGCTTCTTTTCCACTCTTTCACTTTCCAACTTATTCTATATGTACCGTTGAAGGTTTTAAACACGGGGGTAGCTCTAATGTCTTGCTGGGCTGTGTAAGCAAACCAAAGCCTAGGCGGCCAGAGCCAATGCCCTTGAATCTGAGAAAGTGAAGGTGAAGAGCAGCCAGTCACAAACAGCCCACCAGGCTTCCTTCCCCAAACAAGGCAGCCACTTACAGTGTACCCAGTCAAATACTTGCTTTGCTTCGCTTCAGCATCTCCTCTATGGAAACCCTGCCCCCACCTCCTGTCCTGGCATGCTCTAATCCCCTTTTTGTTTGACACTATCTGATGTGAATCATGCATGCTCAAATCAACTCTTGAAATTTTAGCGTGCATTGCTTTACCTACACAACAGTATCCTACACTCTCGGTTGTGGAAATCATTCCATATTCTTCACATGTGCCCTAAATTTTTGGCTTCTCTGTCTTCACAGAACCAGTTCTCTCAGCCTGCAATGCCCTTTTCTCTCAGCTTTGGATTTCTAAACCTTCCTATTTTTAAAAATCACCACTGTTAAGATTCTCAAACCCCAGCAGCAAATGAGCTCCTGGCCCATTGATCCATCTGTAGCATTTTTATCTCTATTTCCCTTATGACTCACAACATCCAGGCCTGTGCTATGTCCCTGATTAGGAATGTCTGGCAGGGAAAGGAACCGCCCCCTCAGATTCGACGTTGAATCTTTGTGCTGCTGTGCCATCCAGGTCCAGGGTGGGCAGGCGCCTGACAACAACCGAAGGAATGCTCACATACAGCCCCCTCCATCAGAGCTCTACTGAGGACCAAGACAAATCCCTAAGAAGACAACAACTTGGTTTCCGCCCTCCAGGAGGGAGGAAATCTCTAGCTCCTAGAGATTAGGCTAACACATGCTAATTGATAAAAAGCAATGGAATATAAAGAATAGGATTACTGAGAATATACACTATATACATTCTATTAAGTCCAAAAAGAGGCTCCTTTTTAGGAAATGACATTGGATCTCAGTAATAGGTTTATTTTGGATGGGTGAAAAGAAGGGCCTTCTGGAGGGAAGGAGTAATCAGATTAGGACAGCAAAAGGCAAGGGGAGAAGGGCCTAATATTCACCATGTCCCACTCCTGCTAGGAGGTGGGCTCAGTGCCCTGCGTGCATTATTTCATTTAATCCTACAGCAATCCTGCAAAGCAGAGAGCATCAATGCCGATTTTATAAGGAAGGCACTGAGCCGGGGATGGGAAGAGGGATTAAGGAACTGGCCAAGGTTATACAGGATCAGGTGCCAGAGCTGGGACGGGAAGCAGGCAGTCTGCCTCTGTTGGACCACACTGCCTCCTTTAGAACAAAACACTGAAATATCACTGGGTATTTTCTTCAGGAAGGGGAACTCTCTGCATTGATGAACCAACCACTCAAGTTGCAGAGCAAGAAGCAGGAATCAGTAGGACATAGCCAACTCTGAATGCAAGTCTGTCTGTCTAGAAAGAAAAGTGAGAAGGCTCTTCAAGGAGATGAGAGTAGTGTGGGGAGGAATGATTAGGGAGGGCAGCCCTAGAATGAAGGGGTGTCTCCAGACTAGCAGAAAGCACAAAGAAGGGACACAGGCTTCAGTCTGGATTAATATCGCCCATCCCAGCCTCCCTCAGTTACAAAGGAAGAGAAATAAGCCAACTGAATTGTAGATTGGTTATAATAACATCCAGACTTCAGAGGTGGTGAGACAGATAATGATGGCAGGAGACATACTTGGTCTCGTTGGCACATCGGATCTTACAGCCTTCCTTGGGAATGACCAAGCCCAAGTGCATCCGGAGCCTGCAGTTGGTGGGCCCCGTGTGCGGCCATACGTGAGTTCCTGGGTGCATGACGGAATATTTGATCTGCGAAGAAAACAGAACAAACTGGTCATACATTTACTGAGGGGTGGAGGGAGAGCTCCATTAAAGTGACAGGATAGAATTCATGTCAATCTGAATCTGAACCTTTGGAAGACTCAAAATTTATAATCTTGTCTTATTTCTTTGATAAGGACTCTCATTTTCTACCAAGCGATAAACACGGAACATATCCCACCCTCAATTCTCACATCAACTTCATGAAATTAGGTTTCATTAAAGAGAGTGAAAAAAGATGCCTTCGCTGGGCCAGGTAATGGCTTCTTTATAAAGCTCAGTACTCCCTTATTCCTTTTATTTTATTTTTTAAAAATATTTTATTTATTTGACAGAAACACAGTGAGAGAAGGAACACGAGCAGAGGGAGTGAGAGAGGAGAAGCAGACTTCCTACAGAGCAGGGAGCCTGATGTGGGGCTTGATCCCAGAACTCCAGGATCATGACCAGAGCTGAAAGCACATGCTTACGACTGAGCCACCCAGGCACCCCACTCCCTTATTCCTAGTAACAACCTGTGTTCTTCCCATCACTAAGACATGCTTAGTACCTGTCCTCTTCTGCATCCTGTCGTCTCGGGAAATTTATCTAGTAAAGAACAGGTTTTAGGAGCTCCTTTACAGGCATTTTCATTTTTTCTTCCTAGAACATGACATGATAAAATCATTGTTAGAAACAAATCACAGTAAAACTTAACTCATCCTGTTTTGACCAGGTGCAATCTGTACTGCCATCCTCACTAGGAGAAAGCTAAACAAACACAAGAAGATAAAGTGTAACAGACAGTGACTGGTGGAATAAGGACCAGAAATCTCCACTCAGTGTCCGACTATTTGACTAAGGCTCTCTAATGGGCAAGGTGAGTGCTAAATACTTACTCTTTTCCCTGTGACAGGTAGAATAATGGCCCCCTCCCAAGGGCATCTGTGTTGTAGGCAGGAGCCCAAGAATCAGTTATGCTATATGGCAAAGGGAAACAGAGGTTGCAGATGACACTGAGATTTCTAATCAGATGACCCGAAAATAAAGAGATTATCCTGGATTAACTGGATGGGCCCCCTGTCAACACAGGAGACAGAAGCAGATTAGAGAGATACAGAAGGAGACAGACTTGACCAGCTATTGCTGGCTTTGAAGATGGAAAGCAACTGTAAGCCAGGGAATGTGGGCAGATTCTAGAAGCTGGGGCTTGCAGACAGAATACAGCCCTGAGGATACTCTGATTTAAGCTCAGTGAGACCACTGTAGACTCCTGACTTCCAGAACTGTAAAGATAATGTATTTCTGTCATTAAAAAAAAAGATTTTATTGATTTATTTGGGAGAGAGAGACAGAGATAGCAACAGAGAGCACAAAGCAGGGAGGAGAGGGAAAAGCAGATGCCCCGCTAAGCAAAGAGCCTGACATGGGGCTCAATCCCAGGACTCTGGGATCATGACCTGAGCCAAAGGTAGATGCTTAACTGACTAAGCTACCCAGGCGCCCCAAATTCATGTCATTTTAAAGCCACAAAGTTTGTGGTAATTTGTTAGAGCAATCGTAGCAGAGTCCCTAAGGGAAAAAATAGCTTTTATTTCTAACCTAAAAATACATCTCTACGACTATATCAAAGAGTTACCTCAACATTTTTTATTGGAATTTAATATGTTTTTCATTGTATAGCTCATACTTTATATGTCGATAAAGTATAGGATTTAAGTAAAGAGGGGAAGAGATGATAATGAGAGATGATGAGAGATGATGTTTTCTATGAGCAACTGCATCGGGAACACAGATTTTGGGACACAGTCTTAAACATCCTGGACTAGGCAGATTTCCTCACCATTGACAGAATAACTGTGTCTTAGGGAAGATGTGCTCAGACATGTACGCAGAATTATTTGCTCTTATGTAGGAGTAAAACAATGGATTTTTTTAAAAGATAGGAAAATTTTAATTCCCTAGATAAGATTCTTACGAGGGGCTATTACATCTAAAGCCGAATTTAATTTCATTTAGTTACTGCTAGATGTGTCCTAAGATGATCATACACTGAGAATAAAATGAGAGTTAACAAGGAATGCAACTTGAAGGTATTCTCCTCAGATAGACTTCAATATTTAAACACAATTTCAATATGTACATTAGCTTTTCCTAAGTAATCTTTCTGCCCCTTGAGCAAAATATTATTTGCTGTTTCTAGTGTTTAATGGAGTACCCCAAGTGAGTTGAATGATAAATGCCAGTGTGACCAAACAGATTCCTGTACACGTCAGCAGAAAGCATTTTTAAGCCCACTGCCCATGCCTTCCCTTATTCAGGATCTGGGGATGGCTTGAGGAGGAAGCAGGAGTGGCTGGATTTTCCATGGGCACAGGAGAGAGGGCTCAGCACATGCCTCTTCGAGAACAGGTGTGTTGTACCTTAATGAGTGGGTAACCGAATGGGCTGGGTGTCACTAGGACTGCTACTTGGTCAGAACTAAATCAGAGAGAGCACCTCTAGCCATTTAGACACATAAATCTTTTCTAGTCTTGCAAACACATCCTCTCTAGGAGGAAAAGCTGTTTAGTAGATGCCTGACATTTGTGGATTACCACTGGTAGCTTTAAGGATTCTCATGGATGGTAAGGATTTAGGAATGCAGCAACAGGAGCACCTGGGGGGCTCCACAGGTTAAGCAGCTGCCTTTGGCTCAGGTCATGATTTGGGGTCCTGGGACTGAGCCTCCTATCGGGATCCTTGTGGGGAGTCTGCTTCTCCCTCTGCCCCTCCCTGCAGTGGTGCTTGCTCTCTCTCTCTCTCAAAAATGAGTTTAAAAAAATGTTGAAAAGAAAATGAACCAAGACCTTTAAAATTCCAACTAAATGAATATTTTTTTAAAAAGTGTATTCACACATACATTGATTCTTCCAAATCTGCATTAACAGAACTTCTAGGGCCATCTTCCCCGAGAACCAAAGTCGATCATTCCTTGAGGATTACTTTAAACTCAGTGAGAAATAATAAAGCCACCATAATACCACCCTGAATTCTGCTACTGAACAGTTTTCTCCCCAGCTGAGCATTTGCTCTTCACAGCTGCTTTCGATTCCATGATGTGACAAAAGGATAAATCGTGTTTGGGAGACCAGCAATCCTGGGTTCGAGGCCTGGCTGCACCACTCGTCAGTTATGTGATGAGAATGTGTTTATGAATCTCTGTGCCTCAGACCCTCCTCTGAAAAAGGACAATGTAGGGGGTTGTCACTGGGACCGGTGAGTACTCTGGAAAGATCTGACAATTATCCAGTAGGTGATAATGGTACTACTTTTTTTATTACCAAATAATCCTATGTTATATAATAATAACAGTAATGGAGGAGTGGTGGTCTTAGGTCATGGTTAAGATGTGGACTCTGGGTCCAGTTCCACTGGGATTCCTGCTGTGCCACTGTGTGACCTCTCTGTGTCTCAGTTCCTCTTCTCTGAAATACAATACCAATAGCATCTCCCTATTATAGGCATCAGATGAGTCCTTTTAAGCATGTCAAGTGGTTCCTGGCCCATGGTGAGCACCATGGAACTGCTGTTGCATTCCTTCTTTTAAAAAAATATTTTATTTATTTATTAGAGAGAGAAAGTAAGTAAAAGAGAGAGAGGGAACATAGGCAGGGGAGAGGCAGAGGGAGAAGCAGATGCTCTGCTGAGCAGGGATCCCAACATGGGGCTCGATCCCAGGACCCAGAGATCATGACCTGAGCTGAAGGCAGATGCTTAACTGAGCCACCCAGGCACCCTTAAAGGTCTTGGATTGCACTTTTTTTTATTTCAAGGCTCTGCTGGGATAACAGGTTCATCTTGCATGACATTTCTAATCAACTGACAGTGGCTACTTAGAACACTGTTGAGAAGGATTCAGAGGTTCAGTTTGAGCTCATCCAGAAAGGTTACTGAGAGTGGTCAGCACCATCCCCTCTGGGCTCTGGAAGAAGAAATGACTGCACATATATGGCATATTGGCTCACGATATATTTTAGTGTTCATTGTTGGTGATAAGTAATAAACCTGAGCAAAATAGATATTCCATAACACTCACTTAGCAATCTGAAAACATATTTGTAGGGAAAAACCACTAGTTACCTTTGTGGGTTCTGTCTTCTTCCTCCAACTCAAAAATGTTGACCATTTAAAAAGGAATAAATTTCTTCAGTCTTGATTATGTGACCGGGAGGTCCACCATGATTCCCACTAGCATTTGGGGAAAAAATGGAACCTCCAGCCACAGCTTTAAGGACTGAAGCTCTCTAGCAGCATCCTTTCCTAACTAGACCTAGACAACCCCTTTAGTCTTAACTAAATTAGATATTCATCAGCCTCTCTGTCTGGACGTGAGCTCTTAGTGTGGCTAAGAAATGCCATGCTGCCTCTCTTCCTCACTCTTCCTCAAAACCCCACCTGCCACAGGATTCTCTCTCCCATTTCTGAGCCAAGCACCTGAGACAGTATTTGCTGTCACAGACACCATCCTGTTTCTATACAAGCTATGGTATCAGTTGTCTTCAAAGTTCTTTAAACTATGAATTTGCTTCTGGAAGACATTACTGGATTCCTCCCAGAAGCCTAGAACCACCAACAGAAGGCCACAAAGAAACTTAACAAAACTTCCCCAAAGAGGAACTATGTGATTTATATTCTCTTATGACCAAAAAAAAAAAAAAAAAAAAAAAAGGAATTAATTTTTATTTAACTAACTGCAACTAATTGGAAAACATAAGCTTCTGATAGCCCCCCCCCAACCGAAATGCACACACAACTCAATCATTTTGACTCAAAATGGAAATCAAGATAGAAATGCAGTCATTTTCTGGAAATAATACAAGTGAAAACAGCATACACTACAGCTTTAGGAATATATTTTGCCACAATTAAAACGTTTCTAAAAAGATGCAAAAACTTCAAGTCAAAATGTTGCCTTCAACCAAATCTTGTCTTCATTATTTATTTAATTGCTTGCCTAATACTTTTATCTGCCCTATGATGCTTTGCAGATTTCAACTTTATCAAAGCACCTGTTGTTAGCAGAGACTCTGGTTCTGGAAATTACTGTCAGGATACCTGCTTTTCTGCACCACTGTTCTAGGAAGCATAAGGATGTTAATGCAACTGAGGCATCAGATGGACTCCGGAATGAATGCTTGAGGCCAAGAGAATTCATGCATTTTAGAGAGACTCCAACAGATAAAATCAGCATGTTGTTCGCCTATTGATCTTGTAGTTCCCTGGGAAAAAAAAAAATCTTGTTGGCAAAAAGCCAACAGTCACTAAAAATCATGTGATGTCTCCTCTGATGGATGTATCCTTGAAAGCATTACTGAAGTAGCTCTTCTTTTATGAGTAAACCATTTGGAAAGAGGAAGTAAGATAAACGACTGCTTCTTGTCCTCTAATGTAAACCCACTGCTTGGCCTCTCAATGTATTTGGTGTAGCTGAGTGTGTGCAGCACATACTGTGCGGTCTTCAAAATAGATTTATTTTTGGGTAGCTATTGTCAACCCAGGTTGATGTGATTTTTCAAGAAGAGAACTGGAAAGAGCCTTAAAGCTAAAATTCAATGCTCCTCATTTTCAGGGTAGATCGATATATTAGTCATCAAACACACACATACTGGAGCCCCGTGTATGTGCCCGAGCCTGGGAATGTTAGGCTGAATGTTAGGCTGAATGTGAACAACTTCCTATTCTTAACAGAATAGCACAGACGCTAATTATCCCTGCCTGTCACTCTATTGTCCTATCATCTCCAACAAACAGTGACCCCATTATGGCATGCAATGTCATCTCCATGCTACGGAGCAAACGAGGCTCAGGAGAGGTCCTTTCTAAGACAGTAATTAGCATGTGGTGGACTTTTTGGTTAAGCCTCCAAAGTAGGGTTACTCTTTGCAACTTAGCATTTAATGGGAAAGACCAGGAGAATCAGAATATCATTTATATATATTTATCCAAATACACATTTGAATATACCTAAACGCGTGTGTGTGCGTGTGTGCACACACATACACACACACACATAAGTGTTCATATGTAGTTTTAAGAAACAACAATGGATTTCAATAGTATTTTTTTCGGGGCCGTTTCCTTTAAGCTGGGGAATTCCGATTCTAGGAAGTATCTTGAGAATACTCAAGCTTTCTTCTCATCAGGTTACTGGCTGCAGAGAACAATCTAGAAGTCAGGAGCTCACCTTGCTGCCACAGCGTAAACTGGCTCCAGTCGCCTTTCTCCCTCAGGTTTTCATCTTCAGGCAGGAAGAGGCCTTTGGCTTTATCCATCACTGCAAGGCCTTCGTCGCGGATCAACTTCCAGTTTCTTTCTAAGGACTAGAGAGAAGATTCTGGTTTTACTGGACTGAAAATATGCCTGGTAATCATTAGGATGACTCTCAGCTTTTTGTTTGTTTGATTAATAAAGTAATGAAATTTGTGCTTTCATCTAGATTGCTTCTTTCAATTTTCTCTGGGACTTCTTGTCAAGGGTTTAAAAAAAGTCCTGTTATTATTTTTTGAGAACTCAATGCCTTTGATACATGAAAATGTCAATAACTCCTCAGAGAATAATCCCCTCCAAAAATTACTTTTGCATTTGCCTGAAGGTTGTTTGTTATTGTTGTTGTTTTTAAAGATCAACCAGTGAACAATATATCACTACATTATAGTGTGTTTGTGAGACCCCCCACATGCCCCCGGAATGCAAAGAATACACATCAGAGATTTCATTTCATCTTTCAACAGAGGTCCTCAGGAGGGTGTCATTGGACATGGTAAACCATAATTACATTTCAAAGACATTGGAAAAGTATCCATCAGAACATTTGATGAATTATAAAATTAACAGCAAAGCACAGCACAAAAATGCCCTAGTGTTTAGAATTCAGCCAAACAAAACTATTTCTAACTACTCCTTTACGAGGGTGCATTAGCCTCTGTCAGAAAGTGGGTTTGAGACTGGCAGAGCCTTGGAGTGACCAGACAGATTCTGGTAGATGTGTGGAAGGAGCCGTCTAGAGCTCTCGCCTAGGTCAGCCTCACCACCACACTGTGATGCCGATGAGGCCGGGAGTGGAGGGGAAAACAGGCCAGGGAGAGCTTGTGGAGTGGCAAACTGGGAGGAATGACTCTGAGGAAAGAAGAACAAAATCGTCTGCTTTCCTATGGTAGGCTGAGACTCATTGTACAGATAAACCGGGATTTTAAATGTTAACGATGCCAAACATTTCCTTATTAAAGGAGAGGTGGATGGAGTAGTTGGGCATATGGGTACATGGAGAGGGAGGCGTCTAATACCTGATTTCAAGAGTCAGAGCTCAAGAGCAGGGCACCAGAACTAGTGAGTCACAAACAAAAAGAAAGATTCTGACACACAGAAAATGAAAACGATCGGTGCTCCCTGAAAGTGGATTAAGGTGCCCTGTACAACATGGTTCTCTATCTTTTGAATTAATCAAGTGGAACTGGTTGACCCATTATTGGATAGAGCAAAGCATGAGATAATGTGTGAAGTGGGTTTTTTTTGTTTTTTTTTTTACCAGCCCATGCTTGATTAATTCATGATTATATGTAGAAAAGCAAGAAGGAGCCAGGGGAGCTCTGAGAGACAGATGCCTTCAGAGATTTGTGTGAGAACATGGTGCCAATTTTTTATATTATGTGACAGGGGGACAGACCAGAGGACATTTTTTATATTATGTGACAACATTAGGTTTATTAAGATATTCTAGGGCCAGTCGTAAATTTTAAGATTAGATATTGATTTTCTACTTCTTCTTTTCCCGTTCATTTCTTTGGGTCTACCAGTTTATTTCCTTTTTAAATGTTAGCTTGATTGAGGTTTAACAGACAAATAAAATTGTAGGATCTTTAAAAGCGTGCATTGTAGTGGTTTGATATGTATATACATTGTGAAAGGATTTCCCCCATCTGGTTCATTAACATATTCATCACCTCAACAATCGTTCATTTTTTCCTTTTTAAATTTTTCTGTTGAAAACATTGATGTCCTACTTTCTTAGCACATTTTAATTATATAATACAGCATTATCAACTATAGTTACCATGCTAAACCTTAAATCCTCAGACTTTATTCATCTTATGGATGAAAGTTTGTGCCTTTTACCAACCTCTCCCTATTTCTTTTACTCCCCAACCCCACCCCTGGCCACCACTCTTCTACTCTGTTTCTACAAAGTTGACTTTTTTTTTTAAATTTAGATTCTGCATGTGAGTGATACCATATAGCATTTGTCTTTCTGTGTCTGGCTTATCTCGCTTAGCATAGTGGCCTCAAGGTTCACCATGTTGTTGCATTTGGCAGGATTTCCTTCTTTCTCAGCTGAATAATATTCCAGTGTGTGTGTGTGTGTGTGTGTGTGTGTGTGTGTGTGTGTGCATGTGTGTATACCACTTCTTTATCCATCCATTGATGGGCACTTTGGTTGTTCCTATGTCTTTTTGTGGATAACGGTGCAATGAACATGAGAATGCAGATATCTCTTCAATATTTCATTTTCATTGTCTTTGGATATATACCCAGAAGTGGATTGCTGGGTCATGTGGTGGTTTTTTTAAAAATTTTTTGAGGGAACTCCATATTGTTTTCCACAGTGGCTACAACAATATACGGATTTGACGCTATTTCTATGAGACTCATCTATTGATTTGTG
Source organism: Spilogale gracilis (assembly GCA_004023965.1). Classification (NCBI taxonomy): domain Eukaryota; kingdom Metazoa; phylum Chordata; class Mammalia; order Carnivora; family Mephitidae; genus Spilogale; species Spilogale gracilis. The sequence continues at coordinate 9,134 of PITA01027128.1, read as the reverse complement.
TCAAAAGCCACAATGGCTGCTATCATCACACTGATTTATGCTGGTGCTGGTCATCAGTAATTTCAATATTACTTCATCCCAAGTAGGTAATTCATACAGAGCAAGTCAAAGACAGAATTCCAATAAAAAAGATACTCAAAAGCCTTCACTTTGGCAGGTCCCCTGAGTGACAAAACATGACGGCTTTTTTCAAGAATCCCAAGTTTATGGAAAAGAAAAAAAATGCCCCCTATATATTCACATCTTCTCAACTGTACCTAAATCTCCAATGCTCCTTGTGGCTATTGTAATTTGTTCAAGTTGATAGATAAATCTGTTAGATTCTTGTTAAGTTGTCACACAGATGAGGAGAGAGTTATCTTTCTAACACATGAAATTACTTTTCAAATGAGGTTACTGGAGCCTTACAAGGCAGGCTCTTCCTTTCTTCCCTCCTGGTATCTTAGAAGTTTCTTTCATTTCTTGGGGTGCCTGGGTGGCTCATCTACCTTCAGCTCAGCTCATGATTCCGAAGTTCTGGAATTGAGCCCCGCATTGGGCTCCCTCCTCAGAAGGAAGTTTGCTTCTCCCTTTCTCACTCCCCCTAGCTGTGTTTTTCTCTATCAAATAAATAAATAAAATCTTAAAAAAAAAAGTTTCATTCCTTTTGAGAGCTGATAGGAAAACAGGGCACAAAGCCTTAATGGAAATGTTAAAATGACTGCATCATTAAATAAAATTTTAAAAATTTTTCTTAGGAGCAGGTTTTTACCAGAGTAATGAGTGCACTGGATTTTTTTGTTTGTTTTTGTTTGTTTGTTTTCAACTTTGGAAAGTTTCAGCATGGTCTCTTTTATGGGCATCAGAGAGTAATCTGCGGTGGGACTTGGGAATTTTATTTTGAAGCATTAACCAAGGAACCACATGGTACAAAATTCACATGATTAGAGGGGATTAAACACCAAACCTAACTACACAGGGTGTGTGTGTGTGTGTGTGTGTGTGTGTGTGTGTGTGTGAGAGAGAGAGAGAGAGAGAGAGAGAGAGAGAGAGAGATGGAAGGGCTGAAGGGAGGAAGGGAACAGATAAGAATCTATTCTATAGTAATATCACTCAGATGTCTGGAATGGCAAAAAAATTCCACTCCTTAGTAAACTCCAACAGGAACTTGAAGGCTCATGCAGAGAAGCCCACGCTTATCTTTTGAAAGGTCTCATCTAAGAGTACTTCTTTGACCCTTAAACACACCCATTTCATAAAACTGAAAAAAGAAACTGATGGGTTGGTGTTTGAGGTAACTGCCGGGAAGACAACAGCTTCTAATTCACATTTCTCCTTGCGGCAGCACAGATCTGAGAGCACAGGGATTTGATTGTTTTTATGGCGCCACATGGCTTCGTAAACCCATCATGAGCACTTGTCTTTTGTTGAACCTCAGCTATATTTGGCACTCTAGTCATCTCTGAGTGGAGGTCTCGGCTTCCAGTTTCATTAATCCCACAACACACTATAGCTCTCTTTACTCCAGACCTCCCAACCAGCTGACAAGGTCCTCACTTCCCAGATATTCTGCTCATTCACTTGGATGGCATGCTTTTCTCTTCAACATCAAATTGAATTAAGTCTATTTTTAAAGTCTTCTCTGAAAACTGATTTCTTGCAGAAAGAGTTGAGGGGAGCAAACTACAGCCAAACTAATTCTTATAGTTAAATAGATAAATTTCCCTTTCTATTTTTATTTAATTAAAAGTACATATTTTTTAAAAAAATATTTTGTTAGTTATTTGACAGAGAGAAATGCAGCTAGAGAGGGAACACAAGCAGGGGGAGTCAGAGAGGGAGAAGCAGGCTTCCTGCCTAGCAGGGTGCCCCATGAGGGGCTTGATCCTGGGACTCTGGGATCATGACCTGAGCCGAAGGCAGTCGCTTAACCAACTGAGCCACCCAGGCGCCCCACTGTTCCTTCTTTACAGCACTGGAAGGGTGATACAAAATCTCTTGATATTATTTTATGCCTTGCCAAAAATATCAGATAAGCCATTACTTTCTTTTTTCTGAAGATAATCCTGTGGGAGCCACATGCCTTGCTTTGATCTGGACTGGCCACTGTCTGGGCGTGCTGGGCAAGCCTCATCAGGGAGCTGCCCTTGCCTTTTGCCCTGTAGTGGTCTTCCTCATTATTGCATTCTAGTTGTTCCCAAGAAAGGACACAATGCAGGAACACTAAATTTCTGAGAATATCTGAAGCTCTACTTATACCTGATTGAAAGCTTGCCTATTTACAGAATTCTAGGTAGGAAATACTTTCTCCTGAGAATTTTGAGAACAATGTCACATTGTATTACAACTTTTAGTGCTGCTATTGGGAGATCTGATCTTTTGGATTCCTTTTTTTGAGGGGGGGTCCCTTAGGAAACTATATAAGTCAGTACAGTGTAGTGGATATGGAGCTAGACTGCCTGGTTTGGAAATCTGACTCCCACTTACTAGCAGTGAGGTATTGGGTGATTCACTTATCCACTGTGCCTTACGTTCCTCATTTATAAAGATGGTGAAATACTACAACTTTCCTCAAGGGTCTCTAAGATTAAATGTGTTAAAAAAAAAAGTACTTCTGCTATGTGTAAGTACAGCTGTGATGATAATGATGAGGATTTTAAAATTTCTTCTTTGTTTCTGGCTTCCTGAAATTTCCCAAAACTGTATCTTAGTCTAAGTGCACTCACAGGTCCCTTCAATATGGAAACTCACAATTTTTCAATTGGAAACTATCCGATCTTACTTCTTTAATAATTTATTTTCCATTTTGTCCCTATTCTTTCTGTAACTTCTTTCATTTGTGTGTTGAACATGTTATTAAATTGAGCCTCTAGTTTTCCTAACTTCTCTATTTTCAATCTTTCTTGGATTTTCCTTCTGGCAGATTTTTCTTGACTTAGCTTCCAATACCGTTATGAAATTCTTACTTTTGTAAATCCCGTTTTGCACATTTCTGACAGAGCCCTAGTTGGGTCTCTTTTCCTTTCCACAGTATTCTACCCATTCTTTTCTCGTGGCTACACCATCTTCTCTCACTGCTCTCAGTATCTTACAGATATTGTTTCGGTTGGAATTTGCACCCTGACATCTTCTGTTTTCCCCAAGCTCTCCTGCACTTTGTTTTGTTGTTTATCTTCTTTTGTGTTGAGGAGTCTCTCCCACATTTAGCAACCCTTAGCTGGGAGTCCTACAGGACTGAGACAGTGACGTGGGGCTGTGTGAAAGGGGAGGGTATGCGGTTGACAGGCCTCCCTGTTGGGTGCGTCATCAAACCAGTTTTCTCACTGGGCATCTGAAATGTCCCTCAGGGAGCAGCAAATTCTCTGAGCCCATGTAGTTGCTGCAGTAGTGAGTGTCTTAAATCCCTGTCATTTGGAAGCCCCTCTGTGATCACTTCCTTCAGTTTCAGTTTTCTTGGAATCATCAAGTCAGATCCTTCGCTCTTCGATTTTCAAAAGATAAACAAACAAAAGAAAAAAACCCCACGCTAGTGGTGTTCATCTCTTCTTGTTTCTCTCCTGTTTTTAGGGTTGTAGGTTTATATTTTTATTGTCATTTAGGTGAGCTTTTTCTTTTCTACTGTCATTTTTTTTCCTTTTTTTTTTTGTCCTTCTGTTATCATTTAAGTGAGGTTTCATGTGGGAGGTATTAAATGGATTGCTCAGTTCTTTTTTTTTTTTTTAAGATTTTATTTATTTATTTGACAGAGTGAAACACAGTGAGAGAGGGAACACTAGCAGAGGGAGTGAGAGAGGGAGAAGCAGGCTTCCAGCCGAGGAGGCAGCCCGATGCGGGGTTCGATCCTGGGCCTCCAGGATCATGACCTGAGCTGAAGGCAGTCGCTTAACCAACTGAGCCACCCAGGCACCCCAGGATTGCTCAGTTCTGCTTAATCCTTCTTCACCTATATTTTCTATACATCTTGAATAGGTGATTTTTATTTATTTCCCTTCTTTTCTCATAGACTGGAAGGGTCTTCTAGTAAAACTGAGAAAAGCCAAATCCCACAAGCCCGCAAAACCTCTTAGTAATCTCTGGAAGGCATCTTCAAAATATCACCAGACTCAAAGTGATGCCATTTCACATGACAGAGATAGGTGGTAGAGAGAAGAGAGAAGAAAACATTTCTCACTATTGTATTTCATATTTTCTTTCTTTTTCTTCCTTCCTTCCTTCCTCTCTCTCTCTCTCTGTCTTTCATCTTGTTTATTTATTTGACAGAGAGAAATGCAGCTGGACAGGGAACACAAGCAGGAAGAGTGTGAGAAGGAGAAGTAGGCTTCCCACTGAGCAGGAGATCAATGCAGGGCTCGGTCCTGGGACTTTAGGATTATGACCCGAGCTGAAGGCAGATGCTTAATGACTGAGCCACCTAGGAGCCCCATATATTTCACATTTTCAATCAAACTCTGCTACTCCATATATTGATTTATTGTCACCCTAATTTCTTTATACTTAGCCTACATGTTTCCCTTGAATCATTTGGTTGGTATGCCCCCAATTCCACAATGTGGTTCGATGATGACAAAGCTGGTTATGATGCATGAAGCCTGACATAAGATCACTTTTAATTTTGTCCTAATCGAGCAACATTCATCCATCTGAGCTTTGAATATTTTCTTCTATGTAGGAAAATCGAACTGTTTGAAGAAACGTTTTTGCTAAGGCAGTAAGTAAAGATTGCAGATTGCTAAGTAAGGGGAGTTTCTTCACTAATTGTATCAGTTTGTGGAGGTTGATGTAACATAGAAATACCAGAGACCAGGTGACTTAGAAGATTGAAATCTACAGTCCCACCATTTTTGGAGGCTGGAAGTCTAAGATCAAAGTGTCAGCTGGTTTGGCTTCTTTTGAACTCTCTCCCTGGCTTGCAGGTGTTCTAGATATCTCTTCACGTGGTCTTTCCTCTGTGTGCACACGTGTGTCCAAATTTCCCTTTCTTATAAAGACACTACTCATACCGGATCAGGGCCCACCCCAATGGCCTCATTTTAACTTAACTACCTCTTTAAATGTCCTATTTCTAAATACAGTCACATTCTGAGGCACTGAGGGCTTCCACATAGGAATTTTAGGAGACACCAGCGACACATAACACGAGTGTACACTCAGGTGAGAACAAGTTCCAGCTAGGAGGGCAAATAGCGATGGAAGGAGATCAGGAATAAATTCACATCAACATGGAATAGTACATATATAGGAACAAAATAAAACATAGTCATGGAAAAGGGCGAGAGGAGCTATGCTTTAAACATGTGGACAAAACATAATACAAGAGGTCCTAGTGCTGAGAGTAATATACACAAGATTATGTACCTTGCAAGGCTCTAACTCTAAATCCAGAGAAGGCATGTGGTCAAAAACTATTCTAGGCAAAGTCTGTACCTTAAAACTGGACTTAGAAGAAATTTGTAACAATGGTGCTTAGTACAATATATACAAAATTCTATATGATTGTCTGTGAACATGTTGTTATAGGTAATTATTATTTGGGAATTATGTATCTATTTTTTTGAGCTATAGATCAATGTGAAGTCTAGCCAAAACATGCCCATACTTCACACCATGATAATGAAACATAGGTAGCATAGCCTAGACAAAAGAGGAGTGGACTGTGCCTTAGAACAGCTTAAGTCATGAACCACAACAAATGCCACTGTGACTGCAATGCTCTCACAGCAAATTCTCTTTGCGATAATTTAAATAAAATCTCTGCGGGAAATAAGTAGCATTAAAAAAACAATCTCTTGCTGGTACTAATGCATTTTAATCAGATTTCCTGTTTTTCAAGCTTGAATATAAAGATAAAAGAAAATATCTGACATTTCTTATTGTGGATATAAACAAAGACCAATCAAATGGAAAAAAAAACAAAAACGAACGCTATTTATTCACAGCATGCTAGAGCAAGGGAGTTAGCCACCATCACTTGTGTTTTGGTGAAGAAGTGGGAAAGCTTAAAGGTGAAAAAGGGAAAGGCTGGGGTGCCTGGGTGGCTCAGTTGTTAAGCGTCTGCCTTCAGCTCAGGTCAGGATCCCAGAGTTCTGGGATCGAGCCCCCATCAGGCTCCCTGCTCAACAGGAAGCCTGCTTCTCCGTCTCTTACTCCCCCTGCTTGTGTTCCCTCTCTAGCTGTGTTTCTGTCAAATAAATAAATAAAATCTTAAAAATAAAAAAAAAGGGCAAGTTTCCAGGGGTCCCCTGAGTGGAGGTTGTTGGCAGGTAACTAGAAGTGGGTATCTGATGTGATTGATTAAGAGAGCGGATCTGGCTGTCTTGGATTGGTCCTAAGTTGGAGGCGGGCACAAACATTAAGGAAGCCATCAGTTATTAATCAAGCCCTGGACACTTAGGGCTGTTACAGAAGGTATTCTTTAGCTCCTAGATTGCCGCTATAGATTGCTCTCTGGCCAGTCTGACTTCCTGCAAGTCTGGCTTATAGCAGGCTGGCTTTCCGGGTTATTTAGAAAAGGCGGTGGTTTCCTAGGCAGGTTTGCTACAGGTTGTGGGTCAAGATTCTAGGTTTATATATGGTCTGGGCATTGTCCATTTGTATTCTCAATCTCACATTGTCCTTACTGAAGAAAAAGTATAAGATAAGGCACCCTGCACCAGGGCAAGAGAAGAGTCTTGGAGAACTGGGGTTTGCTCCTTCTAGAAAGTGGCAGAGAAAGGGTGTCTTCTACCAGGATAAAGGAGAAAAGATAGTCCCGGTTACCAGGGGAAATCTCCAGCCTGAGGGCTTCGGGAAGCAAATGAGACTCTTTTTCCTTACATGCTATGCCAGACTGGCAGGCCTCTGGGACAACATTCTTAGAGAAAGTGAAAAAGGGAGGCAAGGTATCACCTTCCTTCCCTACTCTGCCCACAGGGACCAGTGCACAGAGCTGCGTCCTGGACAAGCAAAACCCCCCAAGTCCCTAACATTAAGGGACTACGAGTCTGATGGGGAGGCATTCTGTGCATACAATCAATAAATCGCTTGATAAACGATTATCTATAATATATACGTGCATATGTATATTGAAGACATTGACCTGTGTAGAGGTGTATTAAGACCTAGATCACGACCGACAGGATTAAAAAATTTTAGAATAGTAAATAGAGCACCAACCTACAGATACAATTTACAATTTTTTCTGAAATATTATAACACTGTACTGTGAGCTCCCAAAGAGAATCACAGATATATATATATAATTTTTAGACATTTCCTTTTCATTGACCAACAGTGAAAACTCACCAATTTCACTCAGAGAGAGAAAACACCCTTTTAGTTTGAAATAACTCAAAGAATATAATGTGTCTTATTCTTCTGCTGTTTTGCTACAATCAGCATTAGCTGTCATCCCAGAACCTTAGCCCAGCATTGACCCTTGTTGAGGGCTCCCAGGAAAGCACACACAGGAACATCCATGATGGAGGGTTTTCATTGTGTGTGGTTTTGTTTCATTTTTTTGTGCCTCATTAAAGTCTTGCAGGAGAGGGCATGAGGTAATTATTTTGAATTTAGAGATAAAGAAACTGAGGCTCAGGGGGTGAAATGACCTTTATTTCAGAGGTCAGAGCTGAGAACAAAACTTTTCCACCTGCAGAGCTCCCTTTAAAGTTCACTTTAAAGTTGTGCCACCTCCAATTTCCTGAATTCTCTGGGTTCCTACCACCATTCGGTTGTTACTTTTTGTGAAAGCGTCATTGGAGTCCCAAAAGTTTGAAGTTTGATTTAGAAAAATAGGATTAAACTATTATTACGTTAATCTTAAGGCACTGCTTTTAGCACTTCTACATAGTACGATCTTACTTTCATAGAAAATTACTAATCTTAATTTATAGCTTAATTCCACAGGAAATCTGTCATTTTTGCATCTTAATCCATTTCATTTCAAAAGCAGTTCAGTGGAAAGTTTCAAATATTTAATTGCAGGGACAGAAATGGATAGAAATCTGGAACCACTGACATACTACTGTGCAAGTCTTATTTTTTGTCAAGTTGACATTATTCATACACAGCAGATTTCTTAATTAAAAGCCACGGTCTGAAGGAAAATGATGGAGAGAGGATCACTTTAATCAATCATTCTCATGCACGGCATCATGCCATCAGGAAAATAGTACTGGGCAGTCCTCCAACTAATACAAGTATAATAGGAGGAAGGGGAGACTCATGTGTGATTCTTCATTAGAGCAATTGCTCTGAAAAACTTAGAAAAACTTGCAAGTTTTCCTTTTGCAAAGAGGTATCAGAAAACACACATAAAAAAGGTATATTTTAAACTAGTTTTCAGGGGTGCATGGGGGGCTTAGTCAGTTAAGCATCCGGCTCTTGATTTGGGCTCAGGTCATGATCTCTGTCCCAGGACTGGGCCACAGGTTGGGCTTCTGGCTTAGCATGGAGTCTTGCTTGTCCCTCTTCCTCCGCTCCTTCTTCTGTGTGTGTGCACGCTCCCTCTCTCTCAAATAAATAAAATCTTAGGAAAGAAAGGTTATAGTTTTCAGTTGCTATTCACTGTTGTTGTTTCCGTGTTATTACAGTAATTTCTATGCATGCATTGTTTACATCTAAATTAGGCATGAAGTAATGTAGATCAAGAAGCTAATCTCAAAAAGGGAAGAGCAAAATTCTATTTATAACCTGGCAAAGACTTTAATCCATTTGTTTCCATTTCTATGTTAAATACCCCCCAAAACACTATAGCTCTGATACTTGTGATCTGGGCAGCAACCTATTTGTTTTTAATGAAAATACGCCTAAAAAAGAAAACTCTACTGGAATATTTTTCTCTAATTATTTTTTTATTCAGTTGCCATAGCCTCTTATCACCTCCAGCGCAGGTTGAAAAACTGCAAACTCCACAATCAGAGGGGAACAATGAACATTCAACAAAAGGGGAAAAACACTGATGATGCATTTTACTGAACAGCGTCCCACTGCCTCTGAGAAAACTGCTCCACTTCTCACTGGAACATACGGTGAGAATAGTGAGAATAATTTAAATGGAAATGTGCTATCCATGGTTGCTAATTGTCATGTAAGGGCCAGAATGATCCTAAAAGGATTTTGGCCAAAGATGGCAGCTACCTGATCTAGAAGGTTTCCACTTTAAGATGTTAATGCCT
>PITA01027127.1:0-21479 GCA_004023965.1 Spilogale gracilis | reverse complement strand
CATGGGAATATGGGGGAGGGCGGAGGGGTAATGATGCCAGGTAACGGGCGAGGCTTAAGCATGGCAGACAAAGACCTTGTAGTTTCTCAGGGTCATAGAGACCACAGGAAAAATAACACATGTTTGACTAGATAAAAGGGGAAGAAGCCTCAGAAGTGGGCTTCCCCTTACTGCCCACTGGGGCACCTGAGCCTGGCAGGGGGAGCCCGTGGAGGGTGGGAGCGGGGAAGTCCTGAGCCGTCTGGGCCCTCTTGTGTCCTGGCGCCTGACCTGCTCTCCGTGACCCAGCCTGGCCACCAGGACGATCTTGGCGGGCAGAACTCAGTTGCTGGGACCTGCCGGGTTCTGATGGGCCACGGGTCGGCTGGCCGTGGCAGGCCATCAGATGCCCTGTGGTCCAGGCCTGGCACCACGAGGTGGGCTCAGGACGGGTCCGACAGGTTGGGAGCGCTGTCCAGCCCAGCACATGTCACGAACACCCTGTCAGACCTGTCCTAGGGGCCCCGGGGCCCGCGCGGGCTCGCTGACGGAAGGGACCCGCGGCCCGCGTGACCTGCACAGCTGAGGACAGCCGCAGCCCGAGCCCCGGCCCTGAGCGCCAGCCATGAGGGTTCCTGCCCCCGACAGACGGCGCAGCCGGGCCTGCCTCGGGGTCCCAGCGCCCCCGGCCTCGCCCTGGTCACGGCCTCCCACGTCCCTTCCATGAGGTCACAGTTCCAGGCCCCCGTGAGTGTGTGGCCGCCCCCGGGGGCTCTGTGCTGGTTATTTTGGGGGCGGCTTTCTCTGTGACGGTTTCCCACAGTGTCTTCTCTCTACTGATACTTTCCATCTTCTTATTCAGCTTTTCCACCGACACACAGGGTTTTTTCTTTGTCGAAGCATTTTGAACTGCAGGTAACATGTGAGCCTCGGAGCTCAGCAGAGACCTGAAAGAGGAACCTGGGCTTTGCCGAGTGTCAGATGTCCCCGCGGCAGGATGTGGTGAGCTGTCACACCACAACTCAGTTTGATGAGAAAGGTTTTTCCCCTTATATTTGAGTTTTCTCTAAAATGCTCCCAAGGTGGAAACTACTGTTTTTTTCCTAAAACTTATGTGGCAATTTGAGTTTCTGTTTTAACCTGGGACACGTACACAGGACCCAGGGACACGTGCCTACACTTTGCGCGTAGTTAGAACTGAGTGAAGAGAAAATCCATATTTTACAACATATAAAAACCCCAATGTACGAATCCCGGCAGCGCTCCTCACCGGCGGCGGCGCGGCAGTCACGGCGCCGTCCCGGCCACACGCACAGACCTCGCGGCGGCTTACAAAGCAGCTGTGCAAGTTCGCTGACCAGCTGAAGTGTCCTTTCTGAAGCGAGATTTCGGTGCTTTCATATAACGACTTTCTTTTTCATCACCACTGTCAAAGAAATTGAGCTTAAAACCTCACGTTGTCAAGAAAGGCCCTCACTTCCCCCTCGGGCTTCACCCACTGGCTCTCGGTGGGCTCTCCGGAGACCAGGCACCCCGACGGGGTGGGGAGTGTCTGAATCTCATTTTTATACATTTTGCTTTTAAGCCAAGTTTCCCCATTTTTCTGAATTCTTGGTTTCCAAAAGCAGCTAAGGCCCTCAAATCAAAATTTCAGGCATGAGCGGCATGGCTTGGTGGCCCAGCACGTTCACAGCCCCGTGGCTCCTCAGCGGGGCCTGCGGCCCGACATCAGCTCCAGAAGCGAGGGAAGGCGGACTTCATGGTTACGGGTTTTGTAAACAGCGGGTCCACGGGAGGGCTGGTGAGTGGAAACAGGAGACCCTGGGCTCACGGGGGAAGAGCACGCTCCTCCAGGCCTGGGCTGGCACCTGCCCGCCAGTCCCCCTCCTCCCACCCTGCGCTGCACTCTGTCCCTCTGTGTTGGGCCCTGGGCTGGCCTGGGGGCTCTCAGCTTGTGGAACCTGGGCTCTGGGGCTGGGAGAGGCTGGAGGCAGAGCCCACACTTCCCCTTCTGGGGCCCCTTGGCCTCAAAGCCAACACCTGCCGCCACCAGCCCCACGCACACAGACGTGGCATTCTCTTCGGTTTGAGCTAAACAACAAGCAACTATTTTTCCGTCAGCTCTCCTGGACTACCTACGGCATCCCTTAAAAACTTCTTTTTTTTCCCAAAAGGAAGAGAGGAGGCAAGTGACCAGAGGACGATGCGGGGTCCCTGTGGCCACCTATTTTCCCGAGCCAGCTCTTCTTTGTGCGACCACAGACAGCAGTGTGGCCAGCCACCCTGCCCGACACGGGGTGGAGGGCAAAGCAGAGGAGTCCGCCAATGCTCCTCCCAAGGTCCCAGCAGTGCGGCCCGGCGATCCCGAGGGGCAGGCAGAGGCTTTGACATGGTGTCCCGTGCTCGCCACGCGCAGGCTGCCCCGGCCCAGAGTCTCCACTTCAGAGCGGATGTGCCATGGCCCGGGTGCCGGGAGCTCTCAGCCCCAGAGGCAGCCTGCTCGTGGCCGTCGCGACGATGAGGGGCCGCTCTCTTAGCGGCTCCCTGACGTCGTCATCCAGCGTCCTCCTGCTGACTCCAGGGGTGAAGTGACAGCGTGTGCGACCACACGGGACTCCGAAGAGCGGGACAGGAGTGAGGAGACCGCAGTACCACGGGAGCTAGAAAGGAAGCCCCACACGAAGTGTGTCCCTGAGACCCTACGAACCACAGGGCATCGCATGGTCAGAGTGAAGACACAGGCGCTGGGAGGAAAAGCAGTCCCCAGAAAGGGGCAGAAGCGAGGAAGAGGGGATCCGGGCCGACCTCCTCGTCCCCAGGGGGTGCCCGGGCCAGGAGCTGACCCACGTCAGAGCCAACAATCCTGACGATCCGACAACCTTCTCGCTTTCTCAGACCTCGATTCTCCTGTGTCCGCATCATTTACACGATCGACCAGACGTGTGGACAACGGAGGCTGTGACCTTCCTCTGGAGCAGCCGGCCCATGCTCAGTGCCGTCAGGGCAGGCGTGGGTGGGGGGCTCGCGGGGCACACCCGGCGTCCACACTGGCTGCAGCCTCCAGGTCTCCTGTGTGCAGACGGCGGCCCGCCCATGACCCCTCTGCTCTGCCCGTCGGGGAGTCCTCAGTCATTTCAGAGGAGAAACACAGCCTCCTGTGTAGAGTTCTGGGTGCTGAGCGTTAGAGATGGCAGGGACTGCCCAGCGGCCTCCGCAGGCCCTGGGAGGTGGCTGTCGCTGTTCATTTGAGGCCAGGCCCAGAGAAGGCAGAGGATAGGCCCGCGCTCACACAGTGCGGGCGGCTCCGGCCCGGGAGCCCCATGGCGTCGGCCGCACGCAACAGACGTGGCCTCCAGCGGCAGGCTGTTCCAGGCTGGCGTCCTACCCGGCAGAGGGACGTGCCCGATGTGGTCCAGCAGACGCCAGGCCACCTGCTTCGATTACTGGCTCAGCTTTCGGCTTCCCAATGGTGGAAAGAATGGATTTTCGGTGCTGTCGGTGGAGGCTGGAGCTCGGCCACGCGGCACACGTGGCCAGCGACTCCCGGCAGAGCCGAGGACGGGGGCTGCTCCCGTGTTTCATCTTGGTATTTCCTGGAGCCTGTGTTGCCCCTCAGGCCAGAACAAGCCTGTGTCGGTCGGCAGCACGTTCCCATTCTGTCCCCGAGCCCGGACAGCTCGGCCTGCGGGCCTGCCAGCCCTGGGTGTCTCCAGGGGCACAGCAGTGGGAGAGGTGCCCGGGGCCGTGCAGGGGTCGGCAGGAACCCGCCAGAGTGGTGGGGCCCACGTGCGGGCTTTGGGGGGGAGGCCCAGGAGAGGCAGGTTCCGGACACTTCTACGTGCTTGTCCACACAGACGCTGATGCCAGTTTCTCAGGAGCCGGGTCTGGGCCTGGGGGTGAGCGGCCCTGCTCAGCAACGCCACCCCCGCCACGGCGTGTCGTCTTTGCTGAGAAAGTCTGATCAGGACGGACAAGGACTGTGCCTGCCCAACAGCACTTCTGTGTCGACTTTTTTAAAGCACAGTGACTGCTGTAGGTTCACGCCGGCCTTGATGCATGAGATCTGGTTTCAAAGCACCGCCTGCTTCTCGACAGTCAGGTCAGCTCTAACGAGGAGGCGAGTGTACCGTGAGCTTTAAATCAACAATATTCACCTTCTGCTTCTGCCGCTGCCCAGCCGAGCCAGGGATCCTGTCAGTCTTTCATTTCCGCTTGTTTTTGTTGTGGGATTTTTAAAATTTAGACTCGATCCGTTCCTGGTGCAGCGCTCAGTGACTCATCAGTCGTGTGTGAGATCCAGTGCTCGTGAGAACAAGTCGCGACGTGGCTTCTTCATGAAGAGAACCACTCTTGAGCGCCATCACTGTCGTCTGAGCAAGCGCGACGTGGGAAACAAGAGGCCCGAGTGATCCACGCAGAGCGCCGGCGGCCACACTCGCCCCGCCCCGCCCCAGGGGCTCCCGCAAAGCCCGCGGCACATCGAGTCCCGCGTGTAAAGAAACACAGGAGAGCAGCTGCGAGGTGCTTACCCAGCGCTCCCGGGAGCAACACGAAAGAACGAGCCATCAGCAACACTTTTATCCTTAAGGGAACAAACCAAAACAGGAAGGCCATTCTTTCCCATTCCTGTAACTGAAAGATAATTTTAAAAAGTATTTGCTGACTTTCCCCAAAATACACCTTTAGCTGAAGTCAGTATCGTAACCTGGGAGCCGGTCGGAGGGCCCGAAACATGGGTGGCCAGGCCGCGAGCTAAGCCGCGACAGCGTGCGGGGGCCCCGGGCCGGGAGGCGTGCGTGCTCTCCCGCGGGGGCGTGAGCCGTGGCTTCCCGAGGCACAGCGCTCCAGCCGGCCCGGGCGCGAGGGTTTCCACGCTGCAGGGCGAATCTCCTCACTTACGGAAAGCAGCACGGCCGAGGGGAGACCGCCTTGAGAACAGCACGAGTAAAGCCACGGTGTGGAAACTCAGAAGCCGAGAAAACACACTTCTGTGGCCCTGAGCGGGGGTGGCTCTGCACCGAGACGCCGGGGCTGGAGGCACCGAGGGAAACTGAGGCTGTCTCCCAGGCGGGCGTTGTACCTTCTCGGAAGAGGCAAGGGTCTTCCGAAGTCCTGCTTCGGCAGCCGGCGCTCTGTCCACGGCCTGGCAGGCACGGCCCCGCGTGGCCCCCGGGGGACAGCAGGCCTGTCAGAACCAGGCTCACCCTGAAAATGCAGAGTCCCAACATCACTGAGGCCCCTGCTTTACTTTCTGACTTTTTTTCAAAGACTCTCTATGGGGCGGTGGGAAATGAGGCCGTCTCTCAAGTCCCATTAGAAAGTAAGTTCCACGTCACCTCGGGTGTCCTGGACCCATTTCAGCCTTCGCTTATTTTTATCTTTTAATCATAATAAGCCACTGCCACGGGGCTTGCTATTTTTGGAAGGAGGGAATGGGACGGTGGAGTCTGAATGACAACATTTCTCGGTTTTAATAAAACATGACCCTCCCCGGTGCGTGTGGGGCTGTCACGGATGGGCACCGTTGTCACACGGGACTGCCAGCCATTAAAACAGAATAATTTTCCTGCCTTCAGTGCCTGCTTCCTTATTTAGCCCGAATACTCCAAATAATGCAAATGCCCGTGTGGAAACTCCAGCCTCCACGGGGACCGGCCGGCCACGTGACGGGAGCTCCGCGGGCCGCCCTGCACCTCCCGCGCGGCGGCCGGGCACAGGCTCCCACATCACCCGGCCCAGTTTGTTTTATCTACGCCAAACTCTTTCCACAGTCACGGGGAGCGCTAAGCTAGCAGCAAGCATTTTCCCAGCGCTCTCTTTGTGCTGCTAGAAAACACATTCCCCACAAATTATAAAAATTTTTATTCACTCAAAATTAACAAAATTGAAAAACTAAAAGATGAAAAGCTCCCCTTAATTAAAAAGTAACAGCGTTAAGTGGATGGCGGGAGGGATGGGGTGAGTGGACGCATGCTGGCCGGCCAGGCTGCGGCCTCCGGTCACTGTGTCTACGGACACGAGTTGGGCCTGAAGGTAAGAGGCGCTAATGACAAGGCTCCTTGCCCAGTGCGGGCAGCAGAGGGCCCACGCGCCCGGGCTGGCGGCGGGAAGGTCCACGCCACGACCCGCCCACTCAGCCCGCCCAGCCACCAGGCGCAGGGGCCCGCGACCCCGCCAGCAGCTGCCCGGGCTGGCCCAGAAGAGGCTGCTTGTTACGGAGGCAAAGGAGAGGCTTGCGCGCCCGTTCCTGCCTTGAGGGGAAGCGCGGCCATCTCTCCGGATGGCACGTGCGAGTCTGCAGGAAGTCCTCAGCTCACCAGAGCAGCATTAGCGATTTCTGTTAGGTGTGACTGTCACACTGAGATCGTGTAAGGAAGTGGCCCCTTAACAAGGCGTCGGTCCTGAGGGACGGCGGGACCCAGACACGAGGCCCGGGACCTGGTCCCTCATCCTCTCAGCAACAACCAGCACAGGGATGGCTGAAGGAACAGTGCCCCGTCTCGCCCGCCCTGGCCGTGACCTGGGCGAGAGCACGTGGGGACCCACCGCACTCTTCCTTGTGCTCTTGTGTGCGTCTGACTTTGCCACCAGTAAGAACCGACACCGCCTTCAGCGGGAAGCCAGAGCCCAGGAGGAGCTGGGGCGTGCCGGTCAGCCGCAGCACCTGGCCTGCGTTCTGGGCAGCTGCTGGGGGGCCGAGCCCATCCCATGGCAAGGCGAGGCCCACCTCACTCCTGCCCACCCAGCTGTGCGCCTGTGTCTGGAGCCGGCCACTTCAGGTCACCTGGCGGCGGCCAGGGGCGCCCGGCGAGCCGTTCCTCTCTACGTTGGTCTTTGCTTGCCACCTCCAGAGATGGAGCCCGCCACGATGCAAGAAATTATTCCGACGAGCACTGAGAAAACTGACCGACAGCAGAAACCGCCTCTTTATTCTGCAAAGATCTGAACAGAAAAATCAGAGGAGGCAAGTGACTCCCAGAAACTCCCAGTTTGGAAAACAACGGAGTGGAGGGGAAGGGGGCCGGTAAGACGGGCCCCCTGGTCGCGAGGACATATTGACCCTGGCATGGAAAAGCACCGAGATTGAATTTCTGTACTGATTATCCAATTATTAATCTTTATAGAAGCTATTCCAACACTGTTCATAATCATTCATTCACCACAGTGTATTAGGTGCCGCAGACGCTGCCCTCCGTGTAAGGGCCATTAAGTCTCTTGTAATTGCCCATTACTGGAGCTGTCGTTAGTTCTAAATCAGATCAGCAGGGCCGGCACGTACGCGCTCTCATTGACTTTATGTAATAACTGCACGCCCCTGGTGATTACCAACATGAGCAGTCTGGCTGGACGACCACGGTCCCAAAGACCACATGTGAGCCCGAGGTGCAGGGCCCGTTTCTCGCGGCACCCAGGGACAGGTCCGATGATCGCCTGAACACAGGGCTGCACGAGCTTGGAGCTGTGACCGCGCTGGGGCCAGGGCTGCGGTCTGGGACAGAGCCAAGCGCTCGCGAAACTCACGGACAGAACCCCCGCCCGCACACGTGTCCCGTCCTCCGGAGGCTTCCCACCGGGTTAGGCGGCCATTAAAACTCAGCTCCCGTCCGCCTCCTGCAGAACATCCTTCCTGAAACACGGTCTGGGCCCTCCGACCCCAAGCGCTTCACGAGGCAGCCGTCGGCGGGCGTCCGGTAGGATGGCCCCGTCATCTGGAAGTGTTACTTAAACTCCGGGTGTTGTCGACTGCCCCACCTACCCTGCCCGTTGCCCTCGAGGTTTCCGAGGGGCCGGAGAAGGGATGCGCGTGTCTGGACATCCTTGTGACGCCGGGGCACAGTGAGGAATCTGCAAACCAGGCTCTTACCGCCTCTGCTGAACGCGGAGCTAATCCCCTGCATGAGTCTCAGAAGGACCGAGCAGGAAGCGTGGAGCCGCCGAGCCGGCAGGCTCCTCGGCACTCAGTGCTCAGGCCGCGGAGACGTCCGCACTGCGCCGGCGGGACAGCCTGGGTCTGCACGCGGTCTCCCTTCCCGTGGGGCCATGAGCCAATGCGGAGACTCTCTGTTCAACTAACTTTGAAAAAGGTTTAAAATATGTCCTCAAAATGGGCCGCGGGCTGGTTCTGTCCGTGGAGCGTCGGACTCTTGGTTTCGACCCAGGTCGTGATCTCAGGGTCCTGGGATGGAGCCCAGGTCAGGCTCTGCGCTGAGCGAGGAGTCTCAGATTCTCTCCTGTCCCTTCCCCACCCGGCTTTGCCCAGCTCTTTCCTGCACTGAGGCGAGGCTCCCTGGGGCTGGTCCGCCCAGAGCGCGCCACACGGCCCCGACGACTGGGACAGGAGTCCCCGAGCACAGTCCGAGCCTGGGGGCCCGAGGCCAGCCCGCCACCACAAGCTGCCGGAGGCCTGGGGACGCTGCCGCGCACACACAGGACGATGAGACGTCTCATCAACGTGCCGAGCTCAGGAAGGCCCGGTCCCCAGACGTCCCTGATGTGCCCAGGGCAGCCATCGGCAGGCATGGGCGGACGGTTCGCCACGCAGCGGGGGCACTGAGGGCCGGGGACGAAAGCACCGGCAGGGTCGAGTTTTTAAGTTCTCCTCACCTTCCTGTCATTGAACGAATGTGCTGGGTGCTGCCCACTGAGCAAGGTCCCTAGCCCAGGGTACCGGTTCCTCCCGGCCCCCCAGGCTCCCCAACAGCAGGCCCGGTCGAGCCAGCACGGCGGCCGCTTGCGGTGGGGGGGGGACGCCAGAGCTCCCCGACCCTGCTGCCCACCGCGCCTGGAAACACAGAAACAGGAAGCAGAACAAAGGAGGAAGCGGCGGGCCGGGAAGGGCCGGTTCTGGTAAAGGGCTCGCTCCGAGCCCAGGTCAGAACTCACCCCCAGGGAGCCCAGCACGCCTCCGGAGAAACGCCCGTCCAAGTAATCAATCACCTAGTTTCCATGTGCACTTTCCCTGCCTCTGTGCCCGCCGCGCTGTCAGGACAGGAAACGGCGCGCAGGGCGGAAAGCTGGTCCCGTGGAAACCACCGTTTCCATCTGCTCGGGGGACAGAACATCAGCACACGGTGAACCGGTGATGGGAGATAAGGGCCAGGGGAGCGCAGGGTGGGCACAAGGTTCGGAAGGACAGTCCGACGCGCACTTTCCACTCTCTGCATCCAGGAAACACCCAATGCGCACACAGGTCCTGACACACAGCGTTTGGGCTCTTCTCTGACACTGAGGTGTGTAAAAAACCGCCGGCGCACCACCCCCCTGGCCCCAGCAGGGCCGTGCCGGCCTGTGCCTGCTCCCCCAGGTGTGGCCACAGGCCCTCCCGCTGCCGCCGGAGGAAGCCGCGGTGACACAGCGGCCCAGCGCTGCGGCCTCCCTCCCCGGGGCCCCCTCTGTCCAGCCGTCTGCCAAGAGGAAATACCTTTGCCGTGCTGGGAGTCTGGGAATCCCAGAAAACACTCTCAAATCCACAAAAATAACTGAAGTTCGCTTCTACTGTGCTGCTCAGCTCTACTCTGATTTTTATTACAATGTCAACAAGAGTTTAATTTGTGTTAAAGTTTAGGTTCTTAAATCTGAGCGATAGACTGATTCACAGCTTGGGGGCAAGAGCTACTGCGGGGGAAAAAGGGAAGTGCACATGAAGGCCGCTCTAAGTCTGACCTTGTGAAGGCAGGGGAGCGATGCCGTAAGCAGCAGCCCGCACGGCCTTCCCCACCGGGCACGGCAGCCGCACGCTCCCCGTCACCCGCCTGCTTTGGGCACAGCAACTGAGAGGAAATGTCCTAAAATGCAATTTCTCAAGCGAAACGTGCTCCGATGTCAGCCAGGTCACGCATGGTGCCACCATCTTATCTGGGGTCCCTTCCGGGAAGCAGGCCCAGCAGAAAGCCCCGAGAAGGGCCGCTGGGGAAGAAAGGTCTGCCCCACACCAGAGGTTGCACATCTCGGCTGCCCACGGGGTGCTGACATGGCCAGTCCCCCGGTGTCCAGCCTCCTGGTCGCTGGGCCAGAGCCCCTGGCCCCGTTAGAGCCGTCTGCTCACACACACGGGACTGCACACCTGCAAACCAGCCCATCCGATGGGCACAAAAGACAGAGGGTGGACCAGGCCGACCCCCAGGGCTGACGGGTGCGGCCCGCCTGTGGACCCCACCCTCCTGCTGCGGACCCCGCTGCCTGCTCTGCAAGACCAGACGAGGTGCTGGGGGCCGGCAGAGCTCCCCCACAACGGCAGCAGCTGCCGCGGGCTCCGGCGGAGCTGGCCTCGGACGAAGCGCAGGCGGGCTTCTGGATGTTGCCGAGGCCCTGAGCTGCCAGTGTCCTCCCAGGCCCACTTCCTGTCCTATCTACAGTAGCAGCAGCTGTGGGGCCTGATAGGGCCGCGTCCCGGGGAAGCCTGCACCCTTGGGTGGGACGGAGGACAGCCAGGGGCTTGATAAGGCCGCCCCCAGGCCCCCAGGCCCGATGACCGCATCCACAACAAAAGCAAGCAGCCCCGGGGAGGGGAGGGGTCTGGCTGCCTCGGACTATTGTGCAGAGTATCAGCCTCTGATTAGCTGGGGTCCCCTGGGCCTGATAAGGGCGGATGTTTCAGAAGGGAACAGACTTTCTTTGTTCTTTACTGTGTGTAAGTGTCCGCGCGGTAATCTGGAAGGACCCGCTTTAAAACTCAAGCTGAGAATCAAGATGACGGGACTCAGAGCCCCGCGCACCCAACCGCATCTCCAACGGCGGAACTCAGGGCCCCGGCACGGGCGGGGCAGCCCCCGTCGTCCTGAATTCAGCGGAAGAGGGGATGACGCCCAGCATACCTATCTGCACTCCGTGAGAGAAACTCGGCCGTCGGCGTCGTGCTCATTCCACCAGAAACAGAACTGGGATCTCCTCACGCTCCTCAGAGAAGGAGCCCAAGGGCTGCACACTGTCCACACAGGAAATCTCGGCCCATGCGCGGGCCTCGAGCTCGCGCAGCAGGGTCTCTCCCCCGGTGCCGGCTGTTTTAACTCTGAACACTTGCGAAGGCAAGTTCCTCGAGCCACAGCAAAGATGCGGACCCCCCCCCCGCCGGGAAACACCCCACGCCTCCGCGCTACTGGCTCCCGAGGTCAGGCCTCTCTGCACAATGTCACGCGGACAGAGCCATGGGAGACGAGGGGTGTGTCTGGCTGCTTGGACTTGGCCTCAAGGTCCGTCTCTGGTGTCATGTGGTCAGCGCCTCACCCCTCTTCCTGGCTGACCAATATTCCCTCGTGTGGCTGTGGCGCACCTTTCCCATCCGCTCATCTGCTCGATAGCCAGGCTGCTCCAAAGGTTTGGATGTCATACACACTGTGTGCGTGCAGGTGCTGACTTCTCGTGGGCGCATGCCCGGGAGCGGAAAGGATGGGCCGGATGATGGAGTGATCACCCTCCCAAGAACCGCCCATGTGGCCGTGGTACCCACCGTCTCCCCTGGCGATCCTCCCCAGCGTCTCCCCCGGGTGCTACTGCAGGCACGCCGATGGGCAGGAACAAGCTCTGCGTCGCTCTTGTGTTTGCATCCCGATGACTGATGACGTGGAATCTATTTTCACATATTTATTAACCATTCACACATCTTTGGAGAAATGTTTGCTTACATCTTAAAGCCCAGTCATTGATGAGGCTTTCTTTATTATTGAGATAAAAGTCTCTGTATATTCTGGATATAAGCCCTTTATCAGGTATGTGTTTTGCAAATATATTCTTTTAGTTGGCTGTTCATCTTCCAATTTTCTTAATGGCTCCTCTGAAGCAGAAAAAGATGTGAACTTTGATGGGGTCTCATTTGCCAGTTTTTGGATATTGGACTATGTTTTTGGTACCATATCTACAAAATCTTCGCCTAATCTAAGGTCTTGAAGATTTTTCTCACATGCTATCTACTATGTTTTTTCTTGTTTCAGATCGTACATTTAATTCTACGATCACTCTGAGAGTTTTGTGTATGGTGTGAGGTCAACGGCGCAAGTGTGTTCTGCACGCGCACGTCCAGTTGTTACGTGACCATTTGTTAAAAGGATATTCTCTGCTCTAGTTAAATGGCTTGGCGCTTTTGTTAAAAATCAATGTACCGTAGATATAAGGATTTCTGAACTCTAAATTGTGTCCATTGATCTAGATGTTTCATGCCAATACGACACTGTCTTGATTACTGCAGCTCTATAGTAAATCTTGAATCAGGAAGTGTGTCTTCCTGCTTTGTTCATTGCTTTCAAAATTGTTTTGGCTACTCTGAGTGCTTTGAGATTCCATATGAATCATTTTATTATTTGTCATGTTCCTGAAAAAATAAACCCAAAAGCCTGTTTGAATTTTGATAGGGATTGCATTGATTTTATCGATTAATTCCATTGTGATTAGAATTAATCCTTTAACATTTATTAAGGCTTGTTTTATGAGCTACTAGGAAGTCTATCCTGCCTGGAGAGTGTTCCAAAAGCACCCCATTCTGTTGAGTGTGTTTTTTTTTTTAATAACATAGAACGTATTATTTGTTTCAGGGGTCAGTTGAGGGTTCTCTAGATGTCTTCCCAGTCCAACTGTTTGACAGCACTCTTCAATTGTTTTATATTTTTGTTCACTTTTTGTCTAGTTGTCCTATCTTTAACTGACTGTTTTATCCATTACTGACAGTTTGCAGTGAGGTTTCCAGATATTATTTTTTAATTGTCTTTCAGTTTATTCCTTCAAATCTGGAAACTTTTGTTTCATGTATTATGTGGTTCTTTTTTTTAGGTGCAAAAATATTTATAATTGTTATGTCTTCCTGCTCAATTTACATTTTACTCATTTTAAAATATCCCTTTTTGTCTCCAACAACATTTTCTTTGGTCTTAAGTTGATTTGGTCTAATATTAGTATGCATACTCCAAATCTCTTTTGGTCACTGTTTATCTGGTATAATTTTCCATCCTTTTACTTTCAACCTATTTGTGCCTTTAAATATAAAGTAAGTCTTCTGTAGACAACATATAGTTGGATCCTAGTTTGTTTGTTTTTTTCCCTTAATCCAGTCTGACAACCTTCACCTTTTTATTGGACTGTTTGGTTCATTTACATTTAATGTAATTTTGCTTTAGGACTGTATGTGCCATTTTGCTATTTGTTTTCTGTGTCCTATGGGGTTTTGTCTGTTGTTTTCAATGCTTCTATGATCTTTCATTATTGCCTTCTTTTGTGTTAAACAGGGGTTTTCTACTGTGTCACTTAAACGTGAGTTGTTTTGTTTTATTCTGTATATTTGTAAGTTAGTTTCTTTATGGTTTCTTTATGCTACACATCTTAACTTACAAATTCTATTTCAGCCAATTAATAGTAACTTGTTTCTAATAACATATGGAAGTTCTGCTTGACTACGGCTTCCGTACCCTACCCTTTCCTTTCTGTTGTTCCTGCCACACCAATGACATCTCAATATAAACCCATCAGAACAGTTTTGTAATTTTTGTCATTTAAAATATGTATTCTGTCTTTATCTACATAATTTTTATCAGTGATTTTTATTTCTCTATATGGATCTGAGCTGCCAACAGGTGAGAGGACTCCTTTTAATACTGCTTTGTAAGTCAGGTCTGCTGGTAATGGTTCTATTTCTCCTTCATTTTTAAAGCTAGTTTTGCTAGATATGGGCTTCTTGATCAACATTCTTTTTCTGTCTTTCAACAGTCTTTTTCATTGTGGTCTCTGTGATGCTAAATAGACATCAGCTGTTAATCTTACTGAGGGTTCCACATAACTGATGAGTTGCTTTTCTCTTGCTGCTTTCAGGAGTCTCTCTTTTTCTTTGACTTTTGACAGTATGGCTATGATGGATTTAGGTGTAAATCTCCGGATTTATTCTACTTGGAATTTGGTGGTATTTTTGGATGCATACAATATTTTTAACCAAATTTGGGAAGATTTCAACCATTATTTCTTCAGATAGGTTTCCTCTCTTTCTGCATTCCCAATACACCTATGTTTGTATGTTTTATGGTGTCCCACATGTCCAGTGTTCTTTATTCTTTTCCCTTTCTGTGCCTCAGATTGGATGAACTATAGACATTTCTTCAAGCTGGCTGATTCTTTCTCTCTTCCAGCTCCCATCTACTGTTCAGCCCCCATAATGAATTCTTCACTTCAGTTATTGTACTGTGCAAGGCTAGAACATCTGCTTGGCCCTTTTACAAACTTTTAATCTCACTACTGATTAGTGAGCTGTCCTGTTTTCCTTTAATTCTTTAAACACACTTTCCTCCAGTTCTTTGAACGTATCTATCGCAGCTGACTTAAAGCCAGTACTGCTAAGCCCAACACCCGAGCCCTCTCAGGGACACACAGTCTATGCCTGCGGGTTGTTTCTTCCCCTTCTCTATGGGACATGTTTTCATGTTTCTTTGCACGTTCCATAATTTTTTAGGTGAAAACTAGACGTCATAGATCATACATATCGAGCGACTCTGGAACCAGGCTCCTCCCAGCGGGGCTCACTGTTATCGCTGGGCTTTTTTGTTGTTGTCGTTCCTCGATGCTGGCTATTTGATTAGTGACTTTTCTGGACTAATTCTGTAGGGGGTCCTGTGTTCTCTGCAGTGTGTGACCACAAAATCCTCTATCCCCCCTTGAAAAATCCTTGTTTTATTTTTTCGGTCCAGCTTCCCAGGGGTCAGTCAGTCATCATTCAGGAGGCTTCCTTAAATGTCTGAAGTCTCCACCTTCTGTCAGTGAGATCGAGGTGCAGGCAGGCCACAAGGCAGCCTTAGCTTCCACTTTGTTTTTGTGCAGATCTCAAGGACAGCCAGAGGTGAAGGGCCCCATCCTTTCTTTTCCCGGGTCTTTCCTGAGCACACGTGGTGTCCATATGCAGTCTCCAGATCTCCGGGAGTAACCGGGGCTTCTTCACGCCCCCCGCGGGCATGAGTGTGCCTGGTCTGTTTGTCCCAGTTGAGATCACAGCCGTGGCCTCTCCCGTGAGCAGGAGTCCAGCCATCTGCTGGTTTTGGTCATGGTCTGGGAAGACGACTTTTCCAGGAAGCTTCACCATCAATCAGAATACTGTTTGCGCGCTGGGGCAGGGGCTTCTAACAGAGCCCCAAAGAGGCCAGTCGCCTTCACTGTCAGTGAAGCTGCTAGCTTTCCATGGCTACGCTCCAAAGAGCTGGGGGGGATGGGAGCAGTCCCCGCTTAAACCACCACAGACCCCACTCTTCTTAGCAGGGTCCAGTTTTTCTTGAATAAATGCTTTTCAGTTGGTTCTGCCTCTTAGGTGAATTTCCCGATTGTGAAATGATTGATCTGGTAGTTTTCTCCGTATTTTTATTGCTTTTTCTGGGACTGCTGGCTCACTGAGGTCCTCCCTCGGACACTCTGGAAATCCTGCCTGTCTTCCCGTCCTCCTCGAGCCATCAGAAGCGTCTCGAGTGAAGACCAGGAATTCTCTGGCCAAGAAGAAAACATGTCGCCACCCTCTTTGGCTCTTGAGATCCAGACTTTGAAGTAAGAATCTTTGCTTATCACATCTCTGAAAGAAGAAAAAACCCTCAGTAATAGAGCCAAACGCTGGTAGAGAGACAGTCTTACTCAGAGCTGGCGGTCCCCGTGCTGCCTCCGGCCTGTCGCGCGTTCTGTGTGACTATGAGCAGGTCAACTAACATTCGTCTGGAAGCCCGCGTCTCCTCTGTCAGTGGGGTTAACATAGGCACTTCTGGCCGTGGGACTGTTCTAAGATTGAAAATGTAACCAAGAGGATATATGTAAAAAGTCGCTTTGAAAAGTACCGAAGGCCATCCCTCCAGTCTGTTACTGGGATTTGGTTTTCTGTTTGTTGACAATGACGCGTCGTGTTAGATTGGGAATGACTCTCTCAGCTCCAATGGGAAGATAATCACTATGGTTCCAAGTCTCCACGCTCTTTTCTGCCTCGACTTGATCCTGACATCTGTGGTCAATGACTGGTGTTCCTCAGGGATCCATGTATGTAAGAGCACATTTTTGTATCAGGAAGACCATTTGAAAGCGTCCATACCTAGGTGGCCCTCTGCCTGGAGCTCCAGGGACAGGAGAGCCAAGTGCCCGGCTTGAGTAACAGCGCCCTGGCTGGTCTGGTGAAAACACAGTTGTCTGACAGATGTAGACAGAGCCCTCTGCAGCCCTGGTCACTGCTCTCCCCAAAGAGCTGCCCAGCTCTGATGGTCTGTTACCAACGGTGCTTTCTGAATGTGGCCATTGTGCTTTTAAATACCTCGCTTTATGGCCTCCCAGGTCCGAAGGCATCTGTGCAGACTGCTTGTTCTCCAGTAAGAAAGCCCCACGAGCATCGGAGAAGGAAAAGGCGCGGAGCCCAGGCCAGAGTCGTACAACTTCATCTGAGTGCAGACAGAGCCGTTGAAAGAACTTTTGGAAAAGGGCTCCCCTCTTCGCTGAAAAGAACAGCACTGCAGTCACGAAACGCTCACACACAGACATTCCGGGCTACGCAGAGCCTGCCGGCGGCCGAGGACAGAACCGCGCAAGCAGGCCCCCTGCGGCGCCGGGACGCGGTCACGTCTGGGCATCAGCTCTCAGGCCCGCTGTGCTTTTGCTCTGACGAGTGGTTTTCAGGACTGAGCAAATGTAAGGGTGCTGGCTGTCCGAGCTCGGCGGAAGTTTCGGGGTCTTCCCCACGCGGCCCTCCCGCGACACTGCTTCTCTCCAACTAATAATCCGAGGGAAACAAGCTAATGCCTACGATGCGGACAGGAGCAGAAGGTTAACAGTAGCTAAAAGCAAGAGGACTCACTCCCCTCTGAGGACACAGAAAAGAACCAGACTTCGTGATTAGAAATATACGTAACTCCAAGTCTGTGGCTAACATGTGCACGAGGCAAGAACGGAGGAGAGGCCCAGAACCTCACAGACACCGAAGCTTCGACGTCCCGGGAACAGAAGGCCCCTCCTCCGCTCGCCCTGCTGCCCATCGGAAGGGACAGCAGGGGCTCTGACGTCACAGCCCCGCAGGTTGTGGGGTTGGGTGCTGGGGGCAGCACCAGCAAGCCTGCACCCTATTTATCGAGAGCCTCCCCCAGCAGCCCTCTGAGAGTCCTTCCCCTTCCTCCTCCACGGAGGGCCAGCGTCCTCGGCGCTGCTGTGCTGGCCTCGCAGAGGGAAGGCCTCCTGAGCCCGCACACCCAGGGCTCGGTCCCTGCCCACGCACGGCCGACAGACACTCGTCTCAGCGACCTACAGCAAAGGCCCGGGGCGCGCTCCGGTTTACAGGGACAAGAACGGGAGCCTCTGAGTCGGCGTCGGCATCCGTGTAGCGCGCGGGGGCACACCGTCCCTGGAAGGTCAGTTCTGTGTGTCCGCGTGGAGGCCGAGCCTGCGGGGACCCCTCGAGGCGCCCACTGACCCGGCTTGTGAACGGTCAGAGGGTCTGCTCCGTGGGCCGCTGCTTCAGGCCTTCCGAGGCTCTGCTGAGACCACCGCGCCCACCGCGGCCCGTCTCTGGGGTTTCCATGCCGGGAGACCCCTACACACGTGTGTTCGGGACCGACCCCGACGAACTACTCACACGGCTGCGTGCGTCCAGGCAGCACTGGTGTCGCCACGCGTGCGATCGCTGTGACACAGACGCTTTCCGTCATCGTTAGGAACGGGGAGGCCCCAGCCTTGGGCGTCAAGCCAGGTCAGTAAAACTTTCCACGAGGAAAGATTCTGTTCTCTCGCAGAGCAGCCTGGGCTCAGGGATGAGGGGAAGCAGAGCAGGGGACTCACGGCCCAGACTCGGGCAGACACCTGCTTGTGGTTTTAATGACACGGAGACTTCTGGAAACCTGGGCGCTCCCGGCGGGAGCTGAGAGGGCTGACTGTGGCGCAGGCTGCCGTGGCCGGGGTGACCACGGCTAGAGCGGACACGCCAGCGCCCGGCCACGAGCACGTCCCTGGCAAAGCTCCCAGGAGGCCTGCGTCCGTGGGGTCCCCGCACGTGAAGTCGG
Source organism: Spilogale gracilis (assembly GCA_004023965.1). NCBI lineage: Eukaryota > Metazoa > Chordata > Mammalia > Carnivora > Mephitidae > Spilogale > Spilogale gracilis. The sequence goes on along the minus strand of PITA01027127.1, from coordinate 3,525 downwards.
GGACGAAGCCCGGGCGCGTCAGAGGTGTCGAGCGCCCCTTCCCAGCCGACGCCACACACGAGACCACGCCCCATGACACGTACACAGGCGCGCGAGCCCGTGTGAAGGGCCCGAGGACAGCCAGTCGCCGCGCCAGCCGGGCAGGCCGGGTCCGCCCACGGGCCTCGCGCCAAACTCCCAGCGGAGAAATCGCTCACGGGGAGCTTCTACGGCCGAGTTCAAAAATCTACATCTAAAATGACATGAGGCCCCTAAAACGACTCTTTTAGAGACGTACCCCCGTGGTTCTGGCGTGACTGAGGGGCGGGGAGCTTAAGTCTCGTGGATGCGGCTGGACGAAGAATGAATCACAGCGCGCTTATTTGTGGCCAGACGCTCTTGAATCAAAGCCGGAGTCGACTCAACCGAGAAACGGAGAAATCCTACAAAAAGGCAGGAATTCACCTTCAGGCAAGTCGTCTTCCGCACCCGTTCTTCTCCGGAGGAAGGCGAGATTGGAAGGTGGCGCCCTGTGCGCTGGCGGGGGCCTGCGGGGGGGGCCGCTGGTGACGGGCACCCACGCGCCCCGCTCTCGGCCACCGCAGGCAACTGTTCTCGCCTTTTCCTGTCTGCGTTCCTAGGAAACAGACCAACAACCAGAACTGCAGCCTGAAAGCCCTAACCGCCCGCTGCCCTCTCCGCGGTGCTGCGGGTGCGGCTGCCGCCGGGCGAGGGGACCGGCTCCCGGACGCGAAGCCACCCCAGCCTCCTGCCTCTGCCGCCCGGGCCGCATGCCGAAAGCTTCGGGCCCGGGCCACTTCGCGTCCACGGCCTCTCATGCTCTAATTCGGGTTTTTGCTATCGTTTCCGCTTCCGGATTGTAAATTCAGATCTGAGACACAGAGCGAAGACCCGTACCCTGCACCGGGTCCCAACACCCTCGTCCCAGGCCACCTCCTGCCACAGCCGCCTGCCACGGGACTTGTGACACGACCTCACACGCCAGGAGCATCCCTCCGAGCCCACCGCCCACAAGCGAGCAGGTCGGGTGAGAAGAGTATGAGGCTGAGGCATGGAACAGCAGCAGGGGCTCGGACCCCAGCAGTGGGTGCGCACCCCGCTCGAGAGAGGCTCCTGGGGGGGCCGGTGCGGGGAGGGGGGCGGGCAGAATGGCAGCAGCACCCGGCTGGCGCAGACCCCGCACGCCGGCCCCCGCTCACGCCCCAGGCCCACTGGGATGGAGTGGCCCCTCCCCGACCCAGGTGGCTTGCAGGTATTCTAGAGAAACCTTCTCTGCCCCAGAAGGAGCGGGGATTTCATATGGTCCTGGCTGGCTACTTCATTTTCAAAAACCCTGATCGCACAGGCCACTGGAAGGGGGGCTGGTAAAGGGGCAGGCCACCGGTGCCGAGGCAAGTCCGAAGATCAGGCCCACAGCACGTTGGCCCCTGCAATCCCTCCCGGCAGCCCCGTCAAGAGGGCGCCAGTTTGAGCCCACACGCCCAAACCCCCTCGGGACTCAGGGCCCCACGGGCGGGCACGACAGAGGCTTATCCTGCACGACCAGTCCTCCAGGGACTGAGTCGGCGCGGCCACATCCACGTCGCCGCTCTAGCCAGAGGTGGGGCCCTAGGTCCCAGGGCACCAAGATCCGCAGAGTCACGGCCTCTCATGGGGACATGTGCTTTCTTCCTGCTCCCCCTGCGAGAAACAGCCAGGCCTGGTCCGCATCCTAGCTACCTGCGCACTCAGAGTCTCCAGCCGCTCCGACACGGCCAGGAACAGCCCATCCGCCCACGTGTGTGTTCCGGCGGCCGGGGAGAGGCCCCAGCGCCCCCCGCTTCCCGCGGTCACCCTCCGGGCGCGGCCTCCGGGACTGGGAGCCACCCGCGGGGAAGGCTAGCTATGTGCTCCCCGCTGGCCTCCCTCAGCCTCAGGGAAGGCCGTGTCCACACACACCAGCTCTGGAGGGGCCCACGGGGGACAGAGGAAGGCCATTCCCGTAAGGGGCGAGGGCCAGCACGTGGCTCTCTGAGCTCGACCTCGCCGACACCCCCGAGCGGCACTAGAGTAGCCCCGTGGTGCGTGTCCGGGAAAACGCGTGCGCTCACATAAACGCATCAGCCGCCCCCCACGGGGCTGTCGCTGCACCTGCCCTGGCCACGACCTGTGTTCTGGCCCAAAGATAAAAATAACAAGTAAACAACAATAAGCGTCTCGTGAGTGCTCTCATCAGCTGAAACTGAAAAGCTTTGTTTATACTTGGCCTGGGACGATGGGGTCTGCTTGGAAATAAAGGCCCCTAATTCCAGCCCCAAATAGAAGCAGAGAGAACCTATCACACGTTGGCCCGGGCCTCGGACCTCTGCTGGGGGGTGGGGGGCAGAGCCGCAAGCACGGCCGGGAAGCGTCTGCTGTCAGGTCAGCGGGGGTCTGAGGCTCAGAGCGGGAGGGGAGGGGACAGCAGTACTCTGGAGGCAGGACCCTGCTCCCGGGGAGATCGAGGCATAGCAGCTGGGGACATGGGACTGTCCAGTGAGGGCAGCAGCCGATGGACGCGGGTGTTCACGGGACGCTGCTGTTGGCGGGTGCCTGGGACAGAGTCCGAGCCGGGACCCAGCACACGGCACCTGCAGCTCTGTCCCTCGAGCCCGCCTGAGGTGCCGCCCCGTGAGGCTAGTGGCTGGACCCGCCGACAAGAGTCCTCGCTGCAGGGTGTGTGGCCAGCGGCCCCACGGGACCGAAGGGTCTGCAGGGGGACCGTCCCACAGAGGTCTGCCCTCCCGACCAAATCCTTGCCCACACAGGTGAGCTCTGGTCTACAGGGGCCCAGAGACTCGCCGGGGCCACGGTGCCTCTGAGGGCGGATCCGGCCGCTGTGCGCTCCCCGGGGCTGGACACCCTCATCCCGCATCACACGCGCCCTCCTTCTGCCCTCACGAGGCTGCCTCCCAGCACCACGTACTCCGGCGGCAAGCCAGACCAAGAGCAGGAGGCCAGCCCGGTCAGTCACCAAGCTCGCCTGAACACACTGGAGCTACCTGGGACCAGGGGAGGAGAAACGCTCACCTGCCTCGGGCCCTCCCGGCTGCTCACGGGCCACCCCACGGGCCCCTGGAGCAAAGCCAAGAACGCGGGGAAGCCAGGGAGGGAGCACGGCCGCTGTGGGCCTCACAGGCCTCAGGGGACAGAATCCAGAACAGGAGCTGAAGCCGCTGAGTTCTGGCGTGACCCTGAAGGGCCATCGGGGAACCCATAGCAAGGACTCCAAGGACTTCTCCAGGCTCCAAGGCTGAGCGTGTGTGGAACAAAACCATCTGAGCATTTGCAGCCCTGAGTTGGGATGGAGAGGGCCAGGACTGACCCGTGTTCACCCCTGTGGACCAGAGTGTGAAAACCCCAAGCACGGGAACTCTTCTCCAGCCTGAGAGATGATCACTGGCAGTCACACACTGCGGCCAAGAAGGCTCCCGTGTCCCCTGGCCAGCCTGATCTGCAGCTGGGGGGGACGGGGAGGGCCTGACCTGCAGCTGAGGGGGAACGGGG
>PITA01027126.1:0-21898 GCA_004023965.1 Spilogale gracilis | reverse complement strand
GGAAGCCTGCTTCTCCCTCTCTCACTCCCTCTGTTTGTGTTCCCTCTCTGGCTGTTTCTGTCAAAGAAATAAATAAAATCTTAAAAAAAAAAAAAAAAAAGTGAGGCTGTTGAATTAGATAGAACAGAGCCCAGCAAGGTATCACCCAAGGGCCAAGTGCAGCTGGTGCCTGATTTTTATATTCATAAAAGGTTGTTAAAATTTGATTCATTTCTTGACTTGTGGAAATTACATGAAAATTAAATGCAGTGTCTGTAAAGTTTTATTTGAACAGAGCTGTTCTCATTCATTATTAGGTTGTGTGCGGCTGCCTTTGTGCTACACATGGAGCTGAATGGTTCCAAAGAGCGCATGACCCTGGGCGCGTGGGGGCTCAGTCCTTAGGCGTCTGCCTTGGGCTCAGGTCCTGATCCCAGGGTCCTGCGATCGAGTTCCGCAACGCACTCCTGCTCAGTGAGGAGCCTGCTTCTCCCACTTCCACTCTCCCTGCTTGTGTTCTTGCTCTCTTTCTGTCAAATAAATAAATAAAATCTTTTTTTTTTTTTTTTAAGATTTTATTTATTTGACAGAGAAACACAACCAGAGGCCAGAGAGGGAACACAAGCAGGGGGAGTGAGAGAGGGAGAAGCAGGCTTCCCGCCGAGCAGGAAGCCCGATGCAGGACTTGATCCCGGTTCTCCGGTATCATGACCCGAGTGAGCCACCCAGGCGCCCCCCAATAAATAAAATCTTAAAAAAAAAAAAAAGACTGCATGGCGCACAGACAACAGACATTTACTTTCCCTGGCACTTTACACCCAGAGAGGATCTGCCATCCTTTCCTCTGTGTTCTATCTGATATTCTTTGAGCCTATGGAGGGTTCTACTGATCGACTTTGTGGAAGAGGTGGAGGTTTAAGAGATGGGCTAGGTTTTTAAGAGCCTTTGAAGAAAGGGTTGAGAGTGCTCTAGACAGGAGTAAAAATAGGAGTAAAACCCCCAGAGTGGAGATAAACTAACTATTCAGGGAAAGGGGCAGAAAGTGGCTCGACTGGATTGGTGAGGAAGGTTCAGAACTAGATAAGGTGGAGAGGCCCTGTTGTTGGTCACGTTTCCTTCAGCCCTGCCTGGGCTTCGCCAAGGCTTCTGCTGGCTTGTGGGTGGCAGGGACAAGGTCGGAAGGGGCTCAGTGTTAGGGAGCCCAGGCCAGGGTCAGCTCCACCCAAGGGAGCAGAGGAGCCGGGGTTTCTGTTGCAAGATGCAGGGGGACATGGGTACCCACAAATGATCACATGCTGTGGCCAGTGGGGAAACGAGTACTGTCAAAAGAAGATTGTCAGGGAATTTTGGGACCCAGAAGCAGCCATTAAAAGAATTTTAGACAGGGGCTCCTGGCTGGCTCAATTGGAGGAACATGCAACTCCTGATCCCAGGTTTGTGAGTTCAAGCCCCACATTAAGTGTAGAGATTATTATTTTTTTTAAATCTTAAAAAAAGAAAAAAAGTAAAATGGGGTGCCTGGGTGGTTCAGTGGGTTAAGTGTCTGCCTATGGCACGGGTCATCATCCCAGCCGAGGTCCTGGGATCAAGCCCCATATCAGGCTCCTTTGCTCAGCTCCTTGCTCTCCCTTTGACTGCCGCTCCCTGCTTGTTCTCTTTCGCAAATAAATAAAATCTTTAAAAAAAGAAAAAGAATTTTAGATTAACAGGAATACAGAAAAATATAAAGTATAAAAAAGGACATTGAAATTCACCTGAAATCCCATCTGAAAGCACAAACCCCGGATAACATTGTGGTGTTTCAGGCATTTCTGTCTAGTTCTGATGGTAGAAGCTGTGTACGGCTGTGTTCCAGGTTCTGTTTAAGCACAGTCAAGCACAGTCGCTGGGATATCCTTGGAATAGTCTTACAAGGCATCTACCATGAACCTCTTCTTTTTTTTAAAGGATGATTTTTTTTAAAAAAAGATTTTATTTGGGGCGCCTGGGTGGCTCAGTTTGTTAAGCCACTGCCTTCGGCTCAGGTCATGATCCCAGAGACCCGAGATCGAGCCCCGCATCGGGCTCCCTGCTCCGCGGGAAGCCTGCTTCTCCCTCTCTCACTACCCCTGCTTGTGTTCCCTCTCTGGCTGTGCTTCTCTCTGTCAAATAAATAAATAAAATCTTAAAAAAAAAAAAAAAAAAAAGATTTTATTTATTTATTTGACCGAGAGAGAGATCACAAGCAGGCAGAGAGGCAGGCAGAGAGAGAGGAGGAAACAGGCTCCCTGCTGAGCAGAGAGCGTGATGCGGGCCTCGATCCCAGGACCCTGAGATCATGACCTGAGCCAAAGGCAGAGGCTTAACCCACTGAGCCACCCAGGCGCCCTGAACTCTTCTTCTAGAAGAGAAAACCAAAGCATAGAGAGAGGGTAAACAGTTTTCCCAAGGTGCCACAGCTAGATAAGTGTATCTCTCTACACATCATTTTGCGTAACATGTGATAGCCCTTTTGTTTTCCTTGTTTTTCATTCCCTGTGTTTTGAATAACTTCTCACATCTACTAATGAAGGGAAATCTGATCCTAATGTCTACAGCTTTCTGTTGTATGGACATGCTTTGATAACTAAGCCCCTACTAAGGGCCAGTTAGGGTATTACCCATTTTATTTACAGATTAACATTTTTATAGGAGTGCCCTTGTACGTACATCTGGTTATCTGACAAGGATAATTTATGGAAGTAGAAATGCCACTTCATATAAGAAGCAAACAGTTGACACATATTATCAGAATATCCTTTAGAAAGTTAGTATAGATTTGGGGCGCCTGGGTGCCTCAGAGGGTTAAGCGTCAGCCTTCAGCTGAGATCATGATCTCAGGGTCCTGGGATCCAGTCCTGCTTTGGGCTCCCAGCTCAGCAGGGGATCTGCTTCTCCCTCTGCCTCTCCCCCTGCTTGTGCTCTCTCTGTCTCTATCTCTCTCTCAAATGAATAAAAATAACTTTTATTTTTATTATTTATTTATTTATTCATTTATTTAAATTTTTTAAGATTTTATTTATTTCACAGAGAGAAACACAGCCAGAGAGGGAACACAAGCAGGGGGAGTGAGAGAGGGAGAAGCAGGCTTCCCGCCGAGCAGGGAACCCGATGTGGGACTCGATCCCGGGTCTCCAGGATCATGACCTGAGCTGAAGGCAGTCGTTTAACCAACTGAGCCACCCAGGCGCCCCTATTTATTTATTTTTAAAGATTTTATTTATTTATTTGACACAGAGAGAGATCACAGGTACACAGAGAGGCAGGCAGAAAGAGAGGAGGGAACAGGCTCCCTGCCAAGCAGAGAGCCCGATGCGGGCCTCGATCCCAGGACCCTGAGATCATGATCGGAGCCGAAGGCAGAGGCTTTAACCCACTGAGCCACCCAGGCGCCCATGAATAAAAATATTTTTTAAAGGAAGTTTGTATAAATGTATACTCTCATACTTTAATCAATTAATTAATGAAAAAATTGGCATTTTTTTCATATTTGCCAGTCTAGTAAGCAAAAATATATGTCCTTTTGTATTAAATTTCATTTATTTGCTAGTGGGATTGAATTTTTAATGTTTAGAGGCTATACATATTTTTAAATTGTCTGTTAGTACCTTTTATCCATTTTTCTCTTGTGATTCCTCTACTTTTTTAATTTTAATTTTAATTTTTATTTTTTAAAGATTTTATTTATTTGACAGAGAGAAACACAGCCAGAGAGGGAACACAAGCAGGGGGAATGAGAGAGGGAGAAGCAGGCTTCCTGCCGAGCAGGGAGCCCGATGTGGGACTTGATCCTGAGTCTCCGGGATCATGACTTGAGCCGAAGGCAGTCGCCCAACCAACTGAGCCACCCAGGCGCCCCTACTTTTTTTATTTTTAAGTAATCTCTACACCCAACATGGAGCTTGAACTTACAACCCCAAGACTGACAGTCACATAGTCTACTGACTGAGCCAAACAGATGCCCCGTTTCTGCTTTAAAGATTTATTTATTTTAGAGACAGAAAGAGTGCACCGAGCGTGGTGGGGGGGGCAAAGGGAGAGGGTGAGAATCCTCCAGCAGACTCCCTGCTGAGTGTGGGCTCTGGGCTCAGTCCCACAACCCTGAGATCATGGCCTGAGCTGAAATCGAGTTGGACACTTAACCGTCTGATCAGCCCAGGAGTCTCCAGTGGCAGTCTTTTTGAGAGAAAACTCCTGACAGAATTCTGAGGAGACACTGACAAACTCTTCATTGTAGTAGGAGTTGTTTTGTTTTGTGTAAGATTTTATTTATTTATTTCACAGAGAGAAACACTCTAGAGAGGGAACAGAAGCAGGGGGAGTGGAAGAGGGAGAAGTAGGCTTCCTGTGGAGCAGGGAGGGAGCCCGATGTGGGGCTCGATCCTGGGACTCTAGGATCATGACCTGAGGCTAAATGACTGAGCCTCCCAGGCGCCCCTGTTGTAGGAATTATTAATAGATTCCCTCATTAAGTGATAAAACATACTTAAAAGTCAGCAGATTTGAGCAACTCACAATTAGCAGACTTTATCCAAATAGACCTATAAAACACTGGCAAATACACATTCTTTTCAAGCATATATAGATTTATTACATTGACCACATATTAGGCCTTAAAAGCATCCTTCCTCAAATTTCAAAGGATTCATGTCATACAGGCAGTTGTCTGTGTCATAATTAAAAGCTAGAAATTAGGGGCGCCTGAGTGGCTCAGTTGGTTAAGCGACTGCCTTCGGCTCAGGTCATGATCCCGGAGACCCAGGATCGAGCCCCACATCGGGCTCCCTGCTTGGCGGGAAACCTGCTTCTCCCTCTCTCACTCCCCCTGCTGTGTTCCCTCTCTGGCTGTGTTTCTCTCTGTCAAATAAATAAACTAAAACCTTTAAAAAAAAAAAAGCTAGAAATTAATAAACCAGAAAGACACCTATGTTTGGAAATGTATAAATGTACTTTCATTATTTTATTTTATTTTTTTAAAAAGATTCTATTTTGGGGGCTATTTTCTCTCTGTCAAATAAATAAATAAAATCTTTAAAAAAAATAAAAAGATTCTATTTTTTTGACAGAGAGGAGCACAGCCAGAGAGGGAAGACAAGCAGGGGGTGTAGAGAGAGGAAGAAGCAGGCTTCCCACGGAGCAGGGCGCCTGATGCGGGGCTTGATCCCTGAACTCTAGGATCATGACCTGAGCCGAAGGTAGAGGCTAAATGACTGAGCCACCCAGGCACCCAGGAAATATACTTGTGTTTTTTTTTTTTTAAGATTTTAGACAGAGAGAAACACAGTGAGAGAGGGAACACAAGCAGGGGGAGTGAGAGAGGGAGAAGCAGGCTTCCCGCCGAGCAGAGAGCCCGATGTGGGACTCGATCCCGGGTCTCTGGGTTCATGACCTGAGCCGAAGGCAGTCGCTTAACCAACTGAGCCACCCAGGTGCCCCAATAAAATCTTTAAAAAAAAATAATCAAGACTTGGAATGCCCTTAGAGGGGCACTTAGAAGGGAATTTACGTCATAAGTGTTTAATTTTTCCTTTCTTTTCTAATGTAAGGAGCTATATTTGCAAATGACAGCTTATTTATTTGGAAACTTGGATGAAATGGACATCTTCCTAGAAAAATATTTCTCAAACTGATTTAAGAAGAGGTAGACGACCAGACTACTCCTGTCCCCAGTAATGGACTAGGATCAGTAGTCAGAAAATCTTCCCATAAAACCATGTCTGTTTTCTCTTTCCAAGCAGTGACAAGTTAAATTGAGTTTTTTCAGGGAGGGAACACATTGATCAACCCAAGGCAGGAAGCTCTGGAAATGTGCACGTGCTGAGCTTCCCTGCTGAACCGAAAGCTAGAGCGTGTCCAGTGGTGCCTGGTTCTCGAACATGCTGGGAGTCTGGCACCGGTGTGTCGTTCAGACTTCCTCCTGCGCCTAGTGCCTCATGTTTACTCGTGAGAGCGCCACGTGCCTGCAGGTTTATGAATGGGGCTCACCGATGATGGCGAGGCAGGAAGAGCCTATCATCAGCTTTCCTTGGGTTTCTGACGTGACCAACTTTCTTTTTTTTAAAGATTTTATTTATTTATTTATTTGACAGAGATACACAGCCAGAGAGGTAACACAAGTAAGGGGAGTGAGAGAGGGAGAAGCAGGCTTCCCACCAAGCAGGGAGCCCGATGTGCGGCTCGATCCCGGGTCTCCAGGATCATGACCTGAGCCGAAGGCAGTCGCTTAACCAACTGAGCCACCCAGGCGCCCCAAGCTTTTTATTGAGAATAGTTGACAGGACAGTATTGTACTGGTCTCAGGAGTGCACCGCAGAGCAGTCAACAGTTCTGTACATTATTAAACGTCACCACGGTGGGTGTTGTCACCGTGTGTCACCATCCAGATTTAGTAAAGTATTAGTGAGTATATTCCCTTTGCTGTACTTTTCAGTCCTGTGACTTATTTATTTTATAACTGGAATTTGGCACTTCCTAATCCCCTCCACCCGGTTCACCCATCCCCCCACCCTCTCCCCTCTGGCCAGTTTGTTCTCTGCGTTTGTGAGTTTGTTTCTAGGTTTTTTGTTTGTTTGGTTTGTTTTTGAGGTTCCACGTAAAGGAAAATCATGTAGTATTTGTCTCTGTCTGACTTGACTTCATTAGCATCATACCCTCGGCATCCTTCCATGTTGTCTCCAGTGGCTGGAGACTTGCTTGCTTATGGCTGAGTATTATCCCACCGTATATCTGTCTCTACCACATCTTTATCCATCTGTCTGTGGACACTTGGGCTGCTTCCTTATCTTGGCTGTTGTAAACAATACTGTCGTAAACTTCGGGGTGAATATATTTTCCAAATTAGTGTTTTGGTTTTCTTCGGGTAGATATCCAGAGTGGAATTACTGGGTCACGTGGTGTTTCTATTATTAATTTTTTCAGGACCGTCCATACTGTTTTCCGCAGTGGCTGCACCACTTTACATTCCCACCAGCAGTGCAGGAGGATTCCTTTCTCTCCGTATCCTTGTCCACACTACTTGTTTCTTGTCTCTCTACTACTAGCCATTCTGACTGATGTGGCCCAGTGCTCAATTTACACCATGATAAATCAGTTCCTCTTTCCCATTAGCAGCTCTGACTTGGAGGTGGGGAAATGGGCAAGGGAAGTCAAGTGAAAGGAGTCTGAAAACATTTATGCCGAGAAATGCTTTGCTATGATCTGAAATGGATGTTTTGCCATTATTCCAAGGGTTTTGCGGCCTCCAGGCGGTGGATCCAATTTTTCATTAGGCTTTGATGAACCGACAGAACAGCCTGTTAGGAGGAACAAGATGGCATCTAGCATCTTTGGGACAGCTGAGGAAAACCCTCCTTCATGGGCCAAGGCGGCAGGTACTGCCCACGTCTGTGATCACTGGCCAAAGGGACTGAGACCAAGAAGTGGGGACTCCTGAGTCTCGAGGGGTCTGAATAGGACTGAGGTCAAACTGGGTTATTTGGTAGAATTTTTTTTTTTTTTAAGATTTTATTTATTTGACAGAGAGAAACACAGCCAGAGAGGGAACACAAGCAGGGGGAGCGAGAGAGGGAGAAGCAGGCTTCCTGCCGAGCAGGGAGCCCGATGTGGGACTCGATCCCGGGTTTCTGGGATCATGACCTGAGCCGAAGGCAGTCGTTTAACCAACTGAGCCACCCAGGCGCCCCTATTTGATAGAATTTTTAAGCTCTCAGTTAACCCTCCCAACACTGTTTAGCTGATTTTGTAATATGAGACTAACACGAACATCACTCGTGAAAGAAGTGTTTTTGCTTGAGTTCTTTCTGTCTGTTCCTCAAGAAGGTATGTTTTAACTCAGGTGCCAAGTCTAGTGGTGGCAGAGAGGATTCTGAGTCATCTGGACCCCAGAGAAGGAACTCTTCTGAAGCGAACGCTGGAGACTTCTTAGAGCTGAAGGTCAGTGTGACAACATGGGGAAAGGGCTTTGAGGTTAATGTAGTTTAGAAATTCCCTTATCTCCTGTTGTACGTAAGCCTCAGTTCCACCACTGGAGTCTTACATAGAGATAATCAGGACTGAGGCCATATCGGGAATGGAAAGTCGATAAAGAATCAAGTCAGAAAAGTGAGGTGACGTGATCTGAGTCTGTTCAGATGTCTCTTCCAACAGCTGGCTTAGTCTCTGTCCTTCACTCTTGATTTTGGGAATTAAATGGATCACGCTTCCTGAGTGAGTAGTAACTCAGATGCATTTGTGAGTTCAAAGACTGTTTTCCTTGTTGGCAAACATTGCCCAGTTGTTGTGAGCTGAACCCCAGGAGACTGTAGCCTGGGCGTGACAGAGGAGCGTGGTCCCAATGCCCCCAGGGATGTGTCTGGAGACCTGGAAGCATCAGCCGCGCAAGTGTAGGGAGACCTGTGTGGGACTTTGGAATTTATGGAGGCCCTTCAACAGCTAGATAAGGAGAAAGGAGAGGGAGAAGGGAAGGACAAATTCACCAGTTTCCCATTCTGATAAAAGATCCTCTGAAATGCTAATTGATATGGGGCCATTGACGTAAATGTTAATTTTTTTTGGTGTGTTGGATATTGCTGATGCTGGGGCAACCTGTCATGCAGCATTTTTGGTCGGCATTGTCCCAAAGTACGTAAAGCTTGTCATGTAATTGTGCTGCGGCCTGACCCTGAACCTGACTGCATCAGAATGAAATTGCACATTTGGTTTCAAATAGATGGTAGCCTGTCAGAACTGTGAGTGCTTAATTTGTTATAAAATTAAAATCTGGAGTAACTTTTTAGGGGCATCTGGCTGGCTCAGTCAGAAGAGCATGTGACTCTCGATCTCAGGGTCATGAGTTTGAGACCCATGTAGGCTGTAGAGGTTACTAAAAAAATAAACTTAAAAAAGCTAAATAAAAATAAAAACTGAAGTAAATTTTAAATTTCTTTTCTTTTCCAGGGAGAAGGCGACATTCATGGTGAGTCCTTCTGAAGCTCGAATTTCTGCTTCTGTAAATGGTTTTAAAGATTTTTGTTGTTGTTGTTTTAATGTATTTGACAGAGAGAAACACAGCTAGAGAGGGAACACAAGCAGGGGGAGTGAGAGAGGGAGAAGCAGGCCTCCCGCCAGGGAGCCCGGAGCCCAGCGCGGGGCTTGATGTGGGGCTCGAACCCGGGACTCCAGGATCATGACCCAGGTCGCAAGCAGCCCCTTAGCGACTGAGCCACCCAGGCGCCCCTATAAATGGTTAGCACAGATTGGAATTGTTATTGAAATCATGTCTTAGGGGCAGAGGCTGGGGAGTGCCAGCACACACTGGGTGGGGAGGAAAGAAATATGAAACTGGGAAGTCAGCAAACGTGGCCATGTTTGTATCTGCCGTGGTGAGCGCTACTTCAGAAATGCACCAGGAAGGACACACGGAGAGTCTTTCACAAGCGTGTACAGCAGTCGGGCCGGTGTCTGTTATTCTTAATGAGAGCTTTTTAGTAATAAGCGCCGGCATTTCAAGTGTGGGCCACAGCATTTAATTTACCAAGTTCGTTTGATTTTTAGGCTGAGGTGCTTATTTAGCAAGACATTGGTACCTCTGTGATCTTACAGATGATGATGTAAGGGGAGATGCCAATGCTCAGCATCCATGTTACCAATTATATGTGGAAATGAGCTATAGTTATTTATGTAATGATAGTCAATCTTGGAAGTATTTATTGGAGTCTCCTTAACCAGTGCCAGGAATTACTTCTGCACGTAGGGAAAGGCTCGTGTGTGTCAGGCAGCAGGAATCAGGTGGAGGCTGACTCCGTGAAATGCAGCCGTTGGAAGGCGATCTGGTCCAGAAGGAAGAGGCTGCTTCCTCAAGACCTCTTCCTGGGGCGCCTGGGTGGCTCAGTTGGTTAAGCGGCGGCCTTTGGCTCAGGTCATGATCCCGGAGACCCAGGATCGAGTCCCACATCGGGCTCTCTGCTCGGCGGGAAGCCTGCTTCTCCCACTCTCACTCCCCTTGCTTGTGTTCCCTCTCTGGCTGTGTTTCTCTCTGTCAAATAAATAAAATATTAAAAAAAAAAAAAGACCTCTTCCTACCATTACAGTTTGTGAGCCCGTCGTCCCGTAAAACAGGCTTAAGAACAGATTCCTTCTGCCATCTCAGACAATGCTTCCTTTCCTTCTTTCTTCTCTTTTCTCTTCTCTTCTTTTTTAGATTTTATGTATTTGCTTTAGAGAGAGAGAGAGCATGAGTAGGGGGAGCCGCAGAGGGAGAGAGAAACAGCCACACTGCTGAGCAGGGAGGCTGACCTGGGGCTGGATCCCAGGACCCTTGGACCCAGGACCCTGGGATCATGACCTGAGCCGAGGGCAGACACTTCACCGACTGAGCCCCCCGGGCACCCCTCAGACAGTGCTTTCTGATGGACGTGGTGGGAAGAGAATCTCTTGAACCTTGTGAGCCTCATGTGGCTTCCTCCTCAGTGCACAAGCCACTTTCTCACTGGACTGAAGATGCATTTGTTACTGCTCGTGGCCAGTGAGTTCCGTTGGCAAAGACTCTTCTGGAGTTAAAGAAATCGTCAGGGCTCGTCAGTTTCACTGCTTTTCCTATTCTGAAATACTTCCACATCAGACCTTACTTGGCAACAATCAGCGAACCCTTAGTTACTACTTTTGGACAGTGGATGTAGTTAGAAATCTGGGGAGCCTAGAGAAATACATGAGAGCCCCTGATGAAGTTAGGAAAAAAATGTGTCATTATTCCTGCTAATAATAACTCTTATTATTATATATATTAAATATCCCCCCATTTAGTTTATTACAGATTCTTCAGGTAGAGAGCACCCTGAGTTGTATAGTATGACAAGTCTTTACTTTTAACTCATTTGTCATGAAATGACAAGAGGCATAACAATTCAAGATCCACCTGGTGGCATAGAGGTCAACCCCAGGCCTGTTGTCAAGTTTATTTCAAAGTCAAGATTCTCTCCTCAGTTTCTTTCTTTCTCTCTTTCTTTTTGTCTTCTTCTTACTTTAAATAAGACAGATTTTGTTTGGATTTAAGGAATCCAAATTGCCTTCCTCTTTTGGGGAATAAAATATTGGAATGGCTAAAGGAAGCACGTGGGCAATCTGTAGAGGAGGGAGAAGGTCCATGGGACTTGGGTCGAAGTCTTTCCCACCTACAGGCAAGTCAGTCCGCTGCACTTCCTGATGTTCTAATTCTTTCATCCTTATAATAAACCGCGGTATCATTTACTCTGATGTGTCTCTTCAGTGAGCTCACTGATGTGCTGAGGAAGAAAGACAAGTCAGGAGTATATAAGATAGGTATTATATAGACATGTTTGTGTTTAAAGTCCCATTTTGGAGCTCTTAGAGTCAACAGACGGAAGCTTTCTCGCTCAGGTCCTGTGTAAGTTTCTGCAGCCTTACTCTCAGTTCCTGTAGTTGCCTCATTAAAAGGGATGGAGTGACAGACTAGCGTCATTCTTTCTGGCTGGAGTAGTTCTGACTAGACAAAGGAGCATTTAAATTAAATTAAGAATTGTTTATTCTCCACATCCTCCATGCCTTTTTCTTTTTTTAGCATGTTATCTAGTCGTGAAAGACAAAACTGTTCCCTTAATAATGAGAGACAGACATCAGATTGGCGGGTGTGAGCTTGATTTATCTAAAAATCATTTTATGGAGAGGCGCTTGGCTGGCTCAGTCCATAAAGTACACAACTCTTGATCTCAGGGTTGTGAGTTCAAGCCCCACGTTGGGTGTGGAGATCGCTTTTTAAAAAGTCTTTTTTGGTTAAGTTTTAAAAAATAAAGATAAAAATCATTTTATGGAAATAAGTGATCACGATAGGGCTGCAAGGTGACGTTCTGTCCTTTGGAAGCATTCCTCTAACTGCCCGGTGCATACAGACTAAGGGGAACTGCTGGAGCAGGTAGTGGTGAGGTCACATCCCAGCAGCACCAACAAAATTGCCTGAATCCATAGGCTGGCTCAGGCAGAGTTCATGCTCTGTACTTGTCTGACTTGGATTGTTTCAGAATATTGGTTTTTGGGTTTTGCTTGTATTTACAGTAAATGGGACATATTTAAGGGACACGTATTAGAAGACTTGGGTCCTTAATGTTGATGCACTTGATCCTGCTTCTTGTGCAACAGGAGTGTGGCAATGGGAAGTGGGGGTGGGGTGGGGGGGTGACCCTTTCTTGCTACATTGTTGTTTATAGTGAATTTGGAAGGCTTCACACTGATTTTTACTGCTGGTTGATAATAGTCTAGAACATTGTATGTGCTATGTTACCTCTGTAAAAGTTTCCTGTTTTCATAAGGTAATGTCAAAAGCAGCAGTAGCATATTTCTGAGGGTTTTTAAAAAATTTTTTAAAAAGAGGGGCGCCTGGGTGGCTCAGTTGGTTAAGCGACTGCCTTCGGCTCAGGTCATGATCCTGGAGACCCGGGATCGAGTCCCACATCGGGCTCCCTGCTCGCCGGGAAGCCTGCTTCTCCCACTCCCCCTGCTTGTGTTCCCTCTCTGGCTGTGTTTCTCTCTGTCAAATAAATAAAATCTTTAAAAAAAATTTTTTTTTTAAAGATTTTTTAAAAAAAGATTTTATTTATTTATTTGACAGAGAGAGAGACCACAAGTAGGCAGAAAGGCAGGCAGAGAGAGAGGAGGAAGCAGGCTCCCTGCTGAGCAGAGACCCCCCCCCCCCAGTGCGGGCCTCGATCTCAGGACCCTGAGATCATATCATTTCTGTCAAATACAACAACAACAAAAAGCAGTAATATGTATTATGGTTGGGAATAAAATATAAATATGCATTAAACAAAGAGACGAGACACAACTAGTTGTAGGCCCTCCGGGAATAGGGAGAAGAGAGCCCCGTGGAGGTGGATTGGGGGTGAGGGCCTGTAGCTTATCTGTAATGTTCTTTTAGAGAGAGCGCAGTGGGGAGGGACAGAGGTAGAGAGAATCTCAAGCAGCCTGCCGGCTGGGCACACAGCCCCATGTGAGGCTTGACCTCAGGACCCTGAGATCACAACCTGAGCCGAAATCAAGAGTCAGATGCATAACTAACTGAGCCACCCAAGTGCCCCACTTATCTGTAATGTTCTTTTTTTTTTTTTTTAAGATTTTATTTATTTATTTATTTGACAGAGAAACAGAGCTAGAGAGGGAACACGAGCAGAGGGAGTGAGAGAGGGAGAAGCAGGCTTCCTGCCGAGCACGGAGCCCGATGCGGGGCTTAATCCCAGGACTCTGGGATCATGACCTGAGCTGAAGGCAGGCGCTTAACGACTGAGTCACCCACCCAAGCACCCCTCTCTGTAATGTTGTAATTTAAGGTACTTAAACATCTTCGGGACGCCTGGGTGGCTCAGTTGGTTAAACGGCCGACTCTTGATTTCAGCTCAGGTCATGATCTTGGGGTCCTGGGATTGAGCCCTGCATCAGGCTCTGCACCTAGCAGGGAGTCGCTTGAGGATTCTCCTTATTCCTCTCCCTCTGCCCCTCCCCCTGCACTCTCTCTCAAATAAACCTAAAAAAATAAAATACTTACATCTCCATATATGTGTATACTTTAGAAAAGAACACAGAAAAGGCCTGGGTACAAATATAACAGACTGACAGTGGTTGGTTGGGGTTGTGGGAAAATGGCTGAATGTGGCTGCCTTCTGGAGCTATGACTTGTTATCTCTCTGTATGCTTTGCTTTCTCTACGTATAATTTGAAGCATCCTTCAAGAAAATCTTAAGATTCTTCATTTTACCTGGACATAAGTTAGCCTTTACTTTCTTCTGTTTTCCTAGAACACATGGACACAGACTTGCAGGCCAGTGTGGGGCAGAGTGAGGAGAAGCCTGTACCCGCTGCGCCTGTGCCCAGCCCAGTGGCTCCGGCCCCGGTGCCATCCCGAAGAAACCCCCCTGGCGGCAAGTCCAGCCTTGTCCTGGGTTAGCTCCGATTCTCTTGAACTCTGTCGTTTTGTTTGTTTGTTCTCTCCATGCTTGTGAACTGCACAACTTGAGCCTGACTGTACATCTTTTGGATTTGTTTCATTAAAAAAGAAGCACTTTATGTACTGCTGTCTTTTTTTCTGCTCTCCTCCCCCTCCCCCCCAAACAGGTTTCTCTTTATCTGTCCTGATTCCTCTGGGTCTGAAGACCATGGCATGAGTGTTTTCTAGTAGTAGATTGGAGGGAAAGTTTTGTGACACTTAGTAGAGTGTTTTTAAGAACCATTTGGTTCCAAATGTGTTAGAGGATCTTTTGTACTGAGGTTTTTGAAACCCTTATCTTGTCAGCTTTACTTGGGTTTACCAAGCCGTGGCTGGACAGACCAGTAAACAGCCCGCAGGCACTGTTCCTTCAGGCCCCCAGACACAAGGCTGTCTTCAGGCCAAACCTACTCATTGTTGGCCTACCTTGTCAGTGCCCTTTCTAAAAGCATCTTCCCGGGCCATCTGGAACAGCAGAGGCCTGCGCCTCATGCCTTGCTCCTGCAAAGCAAAAAAACTGCCTTTTGCGTTTTTGAACCTTCAGAAATAAGCCAGATCCTAAGTCGACTAGCTGATGAGCTAAGCCCGCTGCTCTCATGCAGAGGAAGGCTTCCATGTGTCTCAAGCTGACAGATTCCAAGTGGTCAGCAAGCAGGCCAGTGACCACACAGAAGTGGGTCTTCGTGGTGAGCAGACCCCAAGGAGGCAGTGCTCTTCTTAGGTGACCTGACGCTGTGTGCATGATGCTGGTGCTTAACCATGAACTGAAGTCTCATCCTTCAAATGTGTGTTGTACTTCACAATCCTGGACTGTTGCTTAAAGTAAACAATGTACAAATTTTGAAACATTGTGTCCCGTGTCATCTTTTTGAGATTGTTTCAATGTTCTACCTATTTAGTTGCTTTTTTCTGTTACTCTGAATCCTGTTGCCCAAGGATTGGTGAGTCATTCCTGTTAGAACAGTTAGTCATTCAAGTTAATATTAGTTTTAATGAATATCCAGAGAAGTGGGCTTCTCTAAAGAAAATAGATTTAGGGGGGCACCTGGGTGGCTCAGTTGGTTAAGCGACTGCCTTCGGCTCAGGTCATGATCCCGGAGACCTGGGATCGTGTCCCACATCGGGTTCCCTGCTTGGCGGGAAGCCTGCTTCTCCCTCTCTCGCTCCCCCTGCTTGTGTTCCCTCTCTGGCTGTGTTTCTCTCTGTCAAATAAATAAAATCTTAAAAAAAAAAAAAGTCATAGCAGGAGTTCAAAATACCAAAATGTTATCTGTGGTAATAAAATACATGAGTAGTATGGAAGGATGATAAGCAAAATAATTATTAGCCAATATTTTAGATTTTCTACCTACCCTTTATGCTGTGCAGTAACATGTAAGATTTAAAGTCTCCTCATCTTGCAAGGTGCCTCTCAGGGGTGACAGGTTACTGAAGGGGACTCCAAAGGAAGAGGGACCAGGATCTGAGGAGACAGAAGGGAAAAACTCTTTGGGATCTAGGCAGAAAGTTCTAGGTCAACATGGTATATTAAATGTCCAAATTGGGGGGCGCCTGGGCGGCTCAGAGGGTTAAGCCTCTACCTTCAGCTTGGGTCATGATCTCAGGGTCCTGGGATCGAGTCCCACATCAGGCTCTCTGCTCAGCAGGGAACCTGCTTCCTCCTCTCTCTCTGCCTGCCTCTCTGCCTATTTGTGATCTCTCTCCCTGTCAAATAAATAAATACAATCTTTAAAAAATTAAAAAAAAAAGTCCAAATTGGGCATTAAGACTTGGCTTTTAGGTCTAGCTACACTACTAAACTGTTTTCTGGCTTGTCATTTAGGGACCAATTTCCTATCTTAAACAGTGGGATCTTTGAGATGATGAGCAAAACCACTGATTCATTTGAACTACTGAACATTTCTTTGGGAAGAATAAGGGTGTTTATAGGTTCTGGGGGTGTAAAGTTTTTCTCCCTTATGCTGTGAAGCATTTGCAAAATGGAGAAGTCAACGGCTTTATTATAGGATCCAATTTCACTAAAACACATTAGCCCTACAAATTCTAGTCTGAGGGGTGCCTGGGTGGCTTAGTAGTTAAGCGTCTGCCTTGGGCTCCAGTCATGATCCCGGAGTCCCTCGATGGACCTCCGCATGGGACTCCCTGCTGGGCCGGAGGCCTACTTCTCCCTCTCTCACTCCCCCCGCTTGTGTTTCCTCTCTATCTGTGTTGTGTTTCTATCAAATAAAGAAAACTTAACAAAAAAAAAAAAAAATCCTAGCCTGAGTTCTGGTTTCTATTAGGACTCTTAGGAAGTAGGGACCCTGCCTATACCCTTCTCTAGTGGTGGGGATCCTGGAAAGGAGATGTCCCTGATTTGTGTCACTATTGTAACTTTGGTTTTTTTTTGTGTTTTTTGTTTTGTCTTTTTTTTTTTGATAAGTGCCTAATCAAAATTCAAGTATTGTGAAGGAGGGACAGTTCTCCTAGTCATTCTAATATTATCAGAACAGCAGGAAATGCTACATAAACATTTACTAAGGGCGTTTCGTTTTCTACTTAGAAAGCTTAAGGTCTAGAAAGTGGAGTTAAATAATCTTAAAAATGATAATGGCAGAACAACCAGTATTTCGTTGACAGTCTGGACTTTTCACTCAGGTTGTGTGACATGAGTGGGATGGGGGGGAAGGGACAGTGGAGGACTCACTGTTGCTTAGGCCGATTATACCTCTTAAAGCCTTTTTAACTAGATCACTTTAGAACAAGACATTAGTCTCCCCTTTGTAGTGCTTCTGTTAACATTGGTTTGGAAGTACTGGGGTGCTCAGATGGGGAATTACAGGAAGTTGGGTCACTTAATCAAATCTGAGTTTACAGGGGCACCTGGGTGGCTCAGTTGGTTAAGCGACTGCCTTCGGCTCAGGTCATGATCCCGGAGACCAGGGATAGAGCCCTGCATGGGGCTCCCTGCTTGGTGGGAAGCCTGCTTCTCCCTCTCTCACTCCCTCTGCTTGTGTTCCCTCTCTAGCTGTGTTTCTCTCTGTCAAACAAATCTGAGTTTACAGTTTTTGGTATATCTATTTGGATGTAGTCAGGAAATGGCGTAAGGTCCACAAAGGAGCATCAACAAAACTTCGCAGTGTTCGCGTTTTCTCGATGGGGCCGTAACTGCCAATACTTGAACAGAGGTCAGTTCCACAAAAAGGCCATTCCCGATTACCTGAGTTGGGTGGATGTCGCCTCCTCTACCTGAGTTGGGTGGATGTCGCCTCCTCGGGGTGGAACTGGCTGCTCGAAGCGGACACTCCCAACTGTTTTTTTTTTTTTTTTTTTTAAGATTTTATTTATTTGACAGAGAGAAACACAGCCAGAGAGGGAACACAAGCACAAGCAGGGGGAGTGAGAGAGGGAGAAGCAGGCTTCCTGCCGAGCAGGGAGCCCGATGTGGGGCTCGATCCCGGTTCTCCGGGATCATGATCAGAGCCGAAGGCAGTCACTTAACCGAGCCACCCAGGCGTCCCGCTCCCAACTGTTTTATAAAGACTCTTGTCTCCTAGGGGCTCGACTCAGGCCAGCCTTGGGTCTCGAACCGTCTTTCGCTTCCAAGTTACTGGGCGCCCCCGCGAGTCCGGAGCTGGAGGGCTGTGGTCCCGCGTCCGGCGGGTTCCGGCACCCCCCGACAAGTTTAAGGAGCCCTGAGGCCTTCGCAGGACTTGGGGGTCCTCCACTGCGGAGTGGGGAGCGGCGGTCGTGCACGCGGGCGCGCGCTCGGGCCGCCCCGCGCCGCCGCCTGGGGAAGGCCGCGCGCTCCCGCAGGGCCGGGTCCCGGGGCTCCGCATGCAAATGAGCCCCGGTGCGCCCGCCCACCCCGCGCCCCCGGAAGTTGCGGACCGCGCGCCCGTCCCCCCCCCCCCCCCCCCCCCCCCCCCCCCCCCCCCCCCCCCCCCCCCCGCAACCCCGTCCTTCCCCAGCCCGGCGCCCGCAGCGATGGCGGCGGCGATGGCGGCGCGGCGCGCGCGGCCCGTGCGGGTGCTGGTGGACATGGACGGCGTGCTGGCGGATTTCGAGGCCGGCCTCCTGCGGGGCTTCCGCCGCCGCTTCCCGGGGGAACCCCACGTGGCGCTGGAAGAGCGCCGAGGCTTCCTCGCCCGCGAGCAGTACCGAGCCCTGAGGCCGGACCTGGAGGTAGGGAGGAGGGCGGGAGTGCAGCGCGGGGGGGGGGGGGGGGGGGGGGGGGGGGGGGGGGGGGGGGGGGTCATGTGCGGGATGGGGGCCCAGACCCCACAGTGACCCCGGGAGCGGGAGCCTGGACCCCACAGGGCGCCCGGGAGCCGGGAGTCTCCACCCACAGAGAGCCTTGGAGCCAGGTTCCCCGATCACACAATGTCCCCGGGAGCGGGAGCCTAGACCCCACATTATCTCTAGGAGCAGGAGCCCCGACCCCAAAGAGAACCGAGGAGACAGGTTCCCCGACCACACAATGTCCCCGGGAGCGGGAGCCCCCACCCAGCGGAGAGCCGGGGAGCCGGGTTCCCTTACCCCACGGTGTCCCGGGAAGCAGGGAGCTTGAGCCACAGGGGACCTAGGGACGGAGCCCTCCCCTGGGCAGGACTGCCTCTGCTCAGTTTCCAGAGACACCCCCCTTTTTGTTTAACAAAACCCTCGCTTCAGAATACATTGTTCACCCTGGACAGGAAAGCCTGGAAGAATGCTTCCCCCTATGCAAAATCCTCTTCCTGTGGCTCTGATTTGGGGCGGTCCCCCAAGAGTCTTTGAGAGTCCTCTCTGGGGCTAGATCTGCTGGAGGGAGAAGCTGGGACAAGAACACGGTATCTTTCAGGACAAAGTGGCCAGTGTCTATGAAGCCCCAGGCTTTTTCCTAGACTTGGAGCCTATCCCTGGAGCCTTGGAAGCCATGCAGGAGATGAACAACATGCAGGAGTGAGGAAGGGCCGAGAGGGAGGGGCGGTGGAGTAAGGGTGGGTACCACGGTAACTAACGCATGCCCCTTCCACGCAGCACGGAGGTCTTCATCTGCTCCAGCCCTCTGCTGAAGTATGAACACTGTGTGGGTGAGAAGGTGCGGTTACCCCAACCCTTCATAACAAACAGCTTCCTAAGTTGTGATGTTTAAAATAAACCGGCAGAACTGAAACAGGAAGTGTGGTGGAGGGAGGGGAAGAGCATTTCTCAAAGGCTGGAGACCCCACTGCCACCTATTTACTGGCTGGCCCTACTGACAGACGTGTGTTCTCCTCGCAGTACCGCTGGGTGGAGAAACATCTGGGGCCCCAGTTTGTGGAGCGCATTATCCTGACCAGGGACAAGACGGTGGTCTTGGGGGACCTGCTCATTGATGACAAGGACACCATTCGAGGTTAGTTAGACCTGTTTTATGGCAACCTTCCAGGCATCTGGACTGCACCTCACTGCCTCTCTCCCGTGTCCTGCCCCAGGCCAAGAGGAGACTCCAAGCTGGGAGCACATCTTGTTCACCTGCTGCCACAACCAGCACCTCGCCCTGCCCCCAACAAGGAGACGGCTGCTCTCCTGGAGTGACAACTGGAGGGAGATCATAGAAAGCAAGCGGGGTGGGGTGGGGGGCAGAACAGTGGATAGTAGCTGAAGGAAGGAAGGCAGACCAGGAGGGAACCCCAGCAGAGCTGAATGACCGGGCAGTGTCGTGGCGGTGGCCCCCAGCACCACAGAGCAGGGAGACACAGTAACCTCCGTTCTCACGAGCCAGCCACCTGGAACCCAACAAGATGGCTGGCAAGGTAACATGGTGGGAAAATCACTCAGGAACCTTTTAAATAAAACACTTTGGCTCAGCACCCTTTAAAGGCTCTTTATTTGGGGAAGTAAAGGGACAGGAGCCCTAGAAGGGGCAGATGGAATACAGGCTGATAGGAGGCTTTCTCCTCCCTCCCTGTGTCCTGAGTCCGGTGGCTCCAGAGCGTGCCCTACCTCCACAGCCAGACACCATCTCTCCTGCGTCGGCTTTTCCTTGGCCATGTTAGAAGCCAACCTTGAGGGCGTACAGAAGGGAGGCCAGGAAGCTCCCCACTGCTCCTGAACCCTAACTTTCCACGGGGGCCCCATGGCAGATAGGCCTGTGTGGATAAACCGTTCATGCTGAGCCACAGAATTCTCGAGGCCGGCATCGACCATACGCAGTGTGGGTACCCAGCCTCTAGCCCCAGACTCTGGGCAGGACACCTACCAGAGCCCCGAGCTGGCTTCTCATTTTTTTTTTTTTTTTTTTTTTTTTTTTAGTTTTTAAAGATTTTTATTTATCGATTTGCTAGAAACAGAACTAGAGAGGGGCGGCAGGCTTCCGCTGAGCAGGGAGCCCAAAGTGGGGCTCGATCCCAGGACTTTGGGAATATGACCAGAGCCAAAGGCAGACGCTGAACGACTGAGCCACCCAGGCGCCTCTGGTTTCTCATTTCTGTTCAAGATTGCTTCACATACTTCTGTTAAAGGAGAATTCCTGTTTCCTCAAGCACAAGCAGTCTAATCCCAGGCCCAGCTGTCCTCATGAAAAGCCCCTTCTGTAAAGCCTCTGAATTTAGGGCCCCAGCTGCTTCTCACATGATGTTGAGATCCTTGCAGTGGGGCGCTGGGGGAAGTACAGGGAGGCAGGAGCTTGACCTCCAGCTGGATGAGTGCCAACTTATGGCAATGGCACTGCCTTTGCTCTCCTCCACGTGTGTCGAAGTCTGGCCTCTCTCAGTGCCCCTCACCACAGTGTAAATACCTGTCACGCTGAGAAAACTCACCTTTAGGGCACCTGGGTGGCTCAATGGGTTAAAGCCTCTGCTTTCGGCTCAGGTCATGATCTCAGGGTCCTGGGATCGAGGCCTGCATCGGGCTCTCTGCTCAGCAGGGAGCCTGCTTCCTCTTCTTTCTGCCTACTTGTGATCTCTGTTAAATAAATAAAATCTTTAAAAAAAAAAGAAAAAGAAAACTCACCTTTAAAATAGTCAAAAGGGCACCTTTGGGGAGAACATGCTCAGTGGGAGCCATGTTGCGCCTGCTCCCTGGAGCCCCACGAGGACTGTGACCTCATCTCTAGCAGTCAGGGTGTCGTGGCTATGAGGTCTCCCTGGATCAGGGCTGCTGTGGGGCCTCAGTCCTTGGCAGTGGGATACCCAACGCAGAGTGAGCCCGCCAGGTGCGGGCCTCCGCCACCTGGCTTGGGGAACAGAAGTCTTCCAGGAAGATCTGGGCCAGGTTGCGGAGCCTTGTGTTGGCTGACAGAGAGAAGCGCAGCATGCACTGGACCACGGGCATGGCGGTCAGCTCAGGGTGGGAGCCAGAGCCCGGTGAGCTCAGGTGCATGATCGTGGTGACAGCAGATAGCACGGTCTCCTCGTTGCGACTGGACAGGCAGTTGATGATGAGCGGGATGCCCCCTGTCTGCAGGATGTGCTCCTTGTTGGCCCTGTCTGGGCATAGGTTGCAGAGGCCTCCTAGGGAAGAACAAGGGGAGACTGGATGCCTCAGGCCTGTGCATCTTCCCACCTCCCCACCCAGCTCCTCTCTGCACCTCCATATCTATCCCTTCAAAGCCCCTGAAGGCTCACCTGCCTGCCATAGCCTCGCCTTCAGGAAGTCGGTACCAATCCCTTTCCTCCTTGGTTCAGCCAGTTACATGGCTGACATGCTTTGTTTTTTGTTTTAAAGCAAAATAAAACCAAAAATACCCAACCCAATCAAACAAAAAATAAAACCAATGATAGGGGGTGCCAGGGTGGCTCAGTCATTAAACATCTGCCCTCAGCTCAGGTCATGATCCCAGGACCTCCCGGGATCGAGCCCCACATCAGGCTCCCTGTTCGGCAGGAAGCCTGCTTCTCCCTCTCACTCCCCCTGCTTGTGTTCCCTCTCTAGCTCCGTTTCTCTGTCAAATAAATAAATAAAATCTTTCTTTTAAAAAACAAAACAAAA
>PITA01027125.1:0-21508 GCA_004023965.1 Spilogale gracilis | reverse complement strand
AGAATGGTGGACTATACAAGAGTCAATCCAGAAAATATTCAGGAAATAAAAAGCCCAACAATCCTTGCAAGAGATCAGTGGCATTGCCAGAGAAATGTCACAGCTCACCAGATAGACCTGAGAATGCCCAACCTACAAGGCAGATTTCAGGATCCAATCCTGCACCAAAAGCAGGGAGGAACTGAAAAGTTTATAGTTGTTAGGATGAAAGCCTCCCCCAAAGTGCACCTTCCGTGTAGCTATGCAGAACAATGGAAAGGGAGTTCCTCCAAGAAAGCAGTGAGAGGCCAGCCAGAATTTTGAAAAAAGAATTCCTCCACTGCTAGCTCAGAGAGTCTTGCTCTCTGTCCAACCTGAGAAGACTGCTATGAAACTGAGATCACTACTTAGTGGGTGCCCTTATCTCCCTTTGCCAAATAGAAGTTTGGTTGCAGCAAGTGTTTTCTTTCTGCCACTGTTAACTAGTAGTGTTAAATATAACATTTAGCTAGAGGTTGCCTAAACATGAGGAGCTAATTTAGACACAACCAAGAAAAATATCGTAACTGAGAGATGCTGGAACTAAAGTTGAAAATAGTAACTAGATAAGCCTATGAGCTACCCCCCTTTAGAATGGAGGTAGAGTCTATTTTCTTTGTAGAGGTATATTTGCATTATATTAGCTAGGGCTATTTGGGGGATTTTGTAAGTGGGAAAGAAAGTAGCTATAATGCTGGGTAGCCAAGGGATGCAAACATAATGCAAGATGTAGTTAACTTGTCTTTTGGTCATCCCCAGATCTCTTTGGGAACTCTCCCTTCTCCGTTCTGAGTCCAAGCAGTTTGGGTGGGGCCGATCCCATCTCCTTGGTTCCAGGAATGGGCACCTCCCACGAGTCTGGCCAGTTAAGCACTTAATTTCTTCAGCCACAGCGCTTAAATCCAGGGAAAGTTGGATAATCAAAGGCAAGCCAATAAAACCTCTCCCTGGGCCTTTAGTTGGAGCTGTTAAAGCCAGACTTTTTGTATTTTATCTTTAGGAATGCCTGCTGCTAGTATGGTAAAAACCAGAACTCTTGCTAGTCATTTTTGCTACATTGTGGGGACAGCCTACCCAATGAAGGAACCAATAGCTAGTTTAGTAAAGCAGGGAGATGAGTAAAAGAATCTTCTTTTGAGCTGCTGGAGCTAGCCATACCTAAAGCTAGGCAGATAAGTACTGGATTTCCAAATTATTTGAATCAATAGATACTTTTTTGCAGTAAGTGAGTCAGAGTTAAGCTTTTGCCATTTTCAAACAAAAGAATCCTAATGAATACAACCAAATAAAGTGATTTTTATTTAATTTTAATTTTTTTTTAAAGATTTTATTTGACAGAGAGAAACACAGCCAGAGAGGGAACACAAGCAGGGGGAGTGAGAGAGGGAGAAGCAGGCTTCCCGCCAAGCAGGGAGCCCAATGTGGGACTCGATCCCCCGTCTCCAAGATCATGACCTGAGCGGAAGGCAGTCGCTTAACCAACTGAGCCACCCAGGCGTCCCTAATTTTAATTTTTAAGAGAAATCATTGAACATCCTTCAAAAACAATCTTGTCTTTGAAAAAAAAAAACACATGTAATTCTGGAGGCCAGTATATATTTGTTTCCTTTATAAATATAGCATGTCAGGACAGACATCATTAAGGAATCTGTGGAAGGAAAAAATCACTGCAACCTGAGGTAGCATGAGAAGATAATTAAGGTCACAAAAATCTGCCCTATAGGAAAATCCCCCTGGACACAATGATGAGTGCCAATCATTTATTAATCTCTTACTTACATTCAAAATATTGTCTTTTGCCATAAAATGCACTAATGCAATAAAACCACTAAAGCAAGTTAAAAATAAAAAGATCCAAATCACAAAGTTTAGGAGAGAGTTGAACTGAAAATTCTAGGTTGAGTCTCTCTGCTAGAATCAAGTATAATTTGTCTCTGAGCTTTTGAAGAGGCAAAGCAAAATGGTATCAAGAAGTTCTGTAGCATGATTATCTTAATTAAAGGACACAGTACATCAGTGAAAAATTATCTTATTTCTAGCACTAATGTCTAGGAATAATTTATTACCTAGCTCTTCATACACGAGCACTAAATAATATAATTGAGAGTCTTTAACAGAAGCTTCATATGAGATGCAGAAATATCCTTCTTCTGGCTATTATAGAAAAAAAAACCTGACCCTTAATTAAAGCTCAGAGGCCCTTGTTAAATTATAAATCTTCGAAGGCAATTCTGGTGGGAAGATTAAAATAATGAAGTAACATGATCTGTTCTTGATCATGTGACCTCACATATGAGCAGATTTTATAGAACATTGTAGGTGAAAAGCAGATGAGTAGCATGTCCCTTAAGAATACTCCCCATAATCATCTGTTGACTCATAAAAGCTCATAATAAAAGTTACACAGAAAACCACTAGAAATGAAAGACCAAGATCAATTAAGGAAATTAAGTACCTAAAGCAGACTGTTGACTAAAAAGATATCTATGTGCACAAAATCCCCATTAGGTGAGCAAAGTTTTATCATGAAGCTCAAAGTCCTGCATTTCTCCCAAGATGCAGAGTAATAAATGGTATAAGAACATATAACAAAGACCTTCATCACTGAGAGTCCTAGAGAAGAGACAGAGTCCCTAGAACAAAGAAACATGTTTTTATTTAATACTTGTTATCATTCTGCAACTACTGCTTCAGTCAAGTTCTTGTAACCTCAATCTAGACTTGCATGACCTTTCTCTCCAGGATTCCTACTTACAGATTTATAGGTTGATCAATTCCTTATAGGACCTACTGTGTTTTTTAAATGTTCTGAAATAAAGACCATATGTTGTACTTACAAATCCTTCTCCAGGCTTTCTTTTATTTTCCTGGGTTTTTTTCCCTTTGTTTTTCCTATTCTACCATCCTTCCTAATGTCTCCTTTGTCTGCTGGGCATATAATCTGCCTCTCCACTAGCCAGGGTCCTTTGGGCTATGCAAATACCCTCCTATTTCCACAGAGGACAGGGAACTCCCACTCATGCCCCCGGAGAGGTTAAGCAGGGAGGAATATGTGTGATCCCCCCTTCCCTGATTTAGTCTTCTTTGGAGGAGGAGGCACTTACCTCAGAGGCTGGTAACCTACAGCCTGGGGCCTATTTTTGTGCAGCCTACACACATTTACTTGTTTCACAAGGTTGGGAAAAAATGAGAATATTTCATGACACATGACATTTATATGAAATTTAATATTTCATGTCTGCATTAAGAGTTGAATTAAATTGTATCTCCCCCAAGTTCATATATTTAACCCCGAAAATATAACTCTGCAAAAGGGTCATTGTGCATGTAACTGGTTAATACAGATTATACTGGAGTAGAGTGGGCCCAATGGTCCAAGATTACCAGTGTACTTACAAAAAGGGAAAACTTGGACAGAGCTAGATACAACAGGGAGAATGTCAGGCAGAGATAAAGGCAGGGTGATGCTTCCACAAACTATGGCATGCCTGGATTGCCAGCAAACCTCCAGAAACCAGGAGAGAGGCATGGAGAAGATTCTCCCTCACAGCCCTTGGCAGGAACCAACCGCCCACACCCTAGGCGCAGACTTCTAGCCTTCAGAACTGTGAAACAATACATTCCCATTGTACTGTGGTACTTAGTTACAGCAGTCACAGAAAACTAACACAACAGCCACCCTAATTTACTTATATTTATATTTTTACATAGTGTTGCTCTCGTGCAACAACAGCAGAGTTGAATAGTTCAAACAAAAACCATATGGCCTCAAAGTCTAAAGTATTTACTATCCTGCCCTTTACAGAAAGTTTCCTGATCCCTGATTTATGTGATTGCTAAAACAGGAGAAAGGGTCACTAGACAAATACAGTTCAATCTCCTTCTATCTTTACTTTGAAAACTGTCTGCTCATCCTTTCACAGAGAGGTCTGGAAATATCTAGCTAATCTTCCTAGGACTAGTAAATTTTATTTAGGACAAAAGTAAGGGGGAAATAGGAAGGCCATTTGGGGACCAAACCACTGTTTACAATCTAGCTTTGTCAGCAGTAAAGATTTTATTTTGATCTCTTTCTGACACCTGAATATATTTCTCAATTGGTCTCAAATCTGGAGGAGGGTTACCGGATTCACTGATCTCCACAAAACTCAATTTCTTCCTCCTTATAGCAAAAGAGTGTTGGAAATCTCATTTCCTTCTTGAAGTCTCTCCAAAAAGGAAGTGAGTGCTGATTTATTTTTTAACCTGGCCATATCCTCTCTGGATATGCAATTCTCATGACTCATTCTTAAATTTGAGATCACATAAAACCACTTGCATTAATGCTCACACAGGTTAGATTGTGTGTGTGTGTGTGTGTGTGTGAGAGAGAGAGAGAGCGAGATAGTGTGTGCGCACGTGCGTGTGCTTGTATGTGCTAAGACGTTATGTGATTATATGAATACCTGGATGTCCTTTTACAGAACAGATCTAAATTACTATAACCTCTCTCAGATTATAAACTCCTGAGCAGGGTTTGTTTAACTTGAGATCTGGTTTGTTTAATAATGAACACAATGCTGTGCTAATTAATGTGGTTTCCCTCATTAATAAGGAATCCACTGACAACAATTTTATTCAGCTGGGCTCATGAGGAAGCAAAGATAGAAAAGACTGACAATAATAGCTATGCAGTTTAAAAACATATTTTAAGCACTGATAAAAATACCTAGAAATATACCCAAGAAAGAAAACTCAATCCCTAATTGGTCAACCAAGCTTGTCATTCACTCTATTAACCCATTAATATCTATGGAAAATGTCCATTACAAACAAATTCTGACATCCAATGGAGGGAGAGGCATGAAAAACAATAATATATAATGAACAGTTGGTAAAAGGCCTTGACACGCGGGCAGAAAAATCTGGCTTTGAGTCAATACACATTCACAAGAGGTTAACTAAGAAAATGGAGTTTTTAAGGAAAATTGTTCCAGCAGCTGTGAATGCAGAGATCTCAGCTTGATAACCTAAACTATGGGCGGGTCCGGCCAGAGAGGAGGAAGTGCAGCAGAGCAGAACCTGCCCGAGGGATCTAAGGATTTTCAGGGAAATAACTCCTCTAAAGGCAGGACCAACTGTGTTTAAATTCAAGGGGGCACTGCTGGAGAACACAACTGGGGAACAGCATGGAGTTGCTACCTGGACATTTCTCCAGCTCAGTCCTGTGGACCTCTCAGGGAGAAATAGAATAAAAAAGGAGTGACGGTGAAAAGAGCAGTTTCCATCAAGACTCTGTTGAGGGCAGTATTGAACAGCATTTGTAACAATGGAAGCTGGGGGTGGGGCAGGGCTGGGGCAAAGGGCACTTCCCCACTCCCCAGTGACCTTGCAGCTGGAGCTCCAAGAATAGCCTGGAGCTAGACCAGGCAAAGGACGATGCAAAACACTTGGGCAGCAGTACCTGGAGGGTTTCAGGGGCTTCATCGTAGAGGCAGTGATTAATCACCCTGGATTTCAGACTGGAACACAAAATAAAAAAAAAAAAAGGACCTGCTACCCTGTAACCAACAAATGCCAAGTCCCAAACTCCTCCCCCACACTCCACCCTCCCCCTCTCCTCCCTGAGATTCCTAGAGGGGAAAAGACCCTGACTCCTGGCCCCGGTTGGTTGGCAGAATTGTAGAGCTGGAGTTCTAATAAGTGGAAGCAGAGCCTTAATATGAGTGTATGGTTACAAGTCTTGCTTCCAGGTTGCATGGCCTGGAAAATGCAACTTACAAAGATGTAAAAGTGAAGGAATCTGCTGGAGAGGCAGCACTAAAGTTCTTGTTACCTTAAATATGGGCGGTGTGACCTTGGCCAAGTCACTCAGATGGTCTGGGCTTCAGATCCTACATCCAAAAAGGGGACTATTTTAAATGCCTTGACAAGGTCATTGTGAGGCTCAAATGGAATCCTGTGCGAAAACCCTATCCTTTCATAAAGTGTCGTTATTTTAATTACAGGGAGTATTGCAGAAACAGGCTATTTATAAAAGGTTCCAACTGCACTGATTTCTCCCGTCACCTGATACAAAAATGTTTTTGTGTCTTCCAAAGCCATTTTCCAAGTAACTTTTTCTCCAATATACAACTGTCCCTGCAAAACCTCGAGCTCCTTCACATGACTGATTCCAGGAGCATCAGTGTATGTCTGTGTACTCCAAGGACACATAAAGGGGAAAATGCAGCTATAGCTGGCACAGGAGAAATGAAGGGTAAAAATGCTTTTTGGGCAGTGGGAAGTGGGAGCCATAAAAATCTTGGCCTTATTTTAACATTTCTCAGAGAATAGGAGAGTCAGTGTGTGATCTTATAGGTGGTGATGGTTCTACTGGGAAATCTTAACTTTTAAGTGCCTGCCAATCTCTGTTTTGTGTATCCGAGAAGAGTCATTTATCACTTTTATGACCAAAAGCCCACATCGAGGGAGGAAAAAAACTAATTATTGAGCAGTACATGCCCTCACACTAACTATATAATGAGAGTAATAGTCTGAAGGCTCTAAAGATGGGTAATAAGTGTTTTGATAAAACAAATCTAAAATTGTCCCCAGCAGAAAGATAGTCCTCCCTCACCTCCACTAACTCTCTTACACACCTGGGGGCGGGAGCAAGTGTCTGATATTAAATGATGTCTGGGATGGTAACATTTTCCCTGGTAGCTCATCTCCACAGAACAGCCCTTTCTTTAGCCAATAATAATAACCCATGTATGTATATGAGTTTCATGATTAACAAAGCACTTCATATGGATAAAAATTAGTTTATTGCAGAAAGGAGATTTAGAGGCTCACTTACACTCAGGGCTGTAATTTATGCATATTAGATCAGGATGTCTCTTTGCCCTTTAGATTTATACATTCATGGACTTTCTGGACTCACTGCCTTTGGAATTCACCTTTTCTTCTACTCTTGCTCTATGGGCAGAGTTGTTTTTCTTATTTACCTTAAGGAAATCAAGATTATCTGTGAATGAACTCCAAGTTCACGCTTTAATACAAAGTAGCTACTGATCCCCTTACAATTTCCTGAAGCCTAACTCAGTAATTTGTACCCTAGTCCCATAAATCTTCCATCCATCTGTCTATTTCTTGGGAATAAATGTCTAAAATTAGGCAAGTCTCTTAACTTCCTCTCATTGTTTTCTTATTGCTTTCTCTGGCTTAGGTTCTATCAGATAATTTATTTATTTATAATAATTTACAAATAAATAAATAGATAGTTTTGATTATCATTATGTCTTTCCTCCTGGCTTATCACCTACTACTGCTCTGACCACATGTGGCTATCCAGCACCTGAAATGTGGCTAGTCTGAATGAGGGGATGTTCTAAGTAAAAAGTACACAGTAGGTTTGGAGACCTTAGAACCTCAAAAAGAAAGTCATATGTTCTGGGTAATTTTTGTGTATTGATTACATGTCCAAATGGTAATGATTTAGATATACTAGTTTCAATAAAATATATTATCAAAATTAATTACTCTTTCCTGTTACTTTTATTTTTTTTAATGGTTTCTAGAAAATTTTAAATTACCTATGTGGCTCACCTATACTTCTATAGGCAGCAATGACCTAGAGCATTTAACTTTGCATCCTAGGTCTTTATCTAAGCACCCCACCTCTACCCCCACAATCCAAGTCCAATCTCCTGACCTCTTTTCTTTTTTCATAGGCACCAACATCTCCTTGAGCTAACAATTCTTTTTGATCACCTCTATCTTAGCCAAAGAGAGTTTCTAGGACTGCACATGTTGCAGAATAGGTATAAGAACACACTGCGACTCATAACAAGTATGCTGGCCCTCAAGTTATTCTGTTAGAAAGAGAAAAAATTGCTTTCTTATTCCTGAAATAATGTCTGGAGACACAACAAAGTAAGCAGAGCAAGGGCAGAATATTCACAGATATTCCTGCTGGTCTTAGAAAGCAGAACTGACTTCCCAGAAAATTACATCCAGTAAGACAGTGTTATGTGGAGTGAAACAAATTTAGTGTTGCTATTCAAGGGAGTGCATAAAGGTTCCTCTGAGAGTGTGGAGTTAATAAAAATGGATGCTGAAACTGGTTGTATTTCTCTTGAAGAAAGTTCATAGGCAGTATCCATCCAGCCCAAGGGAGCAATGGGGCTGAATATTTTCCAAGTGCTTGACATAAACAGCAAAATTTACCCTCTCCATTGTGGTCTGTCGTTATTTTTATACTTCTGATATTTTTAAGGACAAATCAATCCATGTACAGACACTTTTACAACAAACAATTGTTAATCCTGGATGTATTCAAACTTGACCTACAATGACCAGAATATATAAGGAACCACCTACCCTGTCTCTATGCCCTCTCCACCTACTGCCCCCTCCTGGTCATGCTTTCTTCCTCTGCCCTCAAGTTCTGCCTGGGACCCATTAAAAAACACCTGAACCTGTCAGCGAAGCAGTGAAAAGGCACCTGTGGGAAAACAGAAATTATTTAAAGGGCTGGGCTTCTGCCTTCTGCCTCCTCCCGCCCCCCTGCCCACCTCTGAAATAGTTTCCTGTGCATGGCCTGATTTGTTTTTATTTCACTGTGCTACACTGTAAGAATTACCCAACCCCACCACAGATTTATTTGGGTTAAGCAAGAATCTTTTAAAAATGCAAATATTCCTGAGAGTGTTAAAGGGCTTTCAGTAATTGACACATTGGCGTGAATTTATTCAATCAAATTGCCTCTCTGCTCACACTGATTAGCAGCCTACTCACTGCTTGTCTTCCTCAGCAATAAGGACAGAAATCTAATTTTAAAACAAAGAATTGAAAAACTGCCTACGTGTGGCTACTTCTTAAATTGCCAAGATATTAACATTTTAGCAGCCCAAAAGGTCATGTCAAGTCTTTCAAGCTATTTTATTTCAGGGTAGAAAATTCATTGCACTCTTCTGGTGGTGGAACTGCCTCTTGGATTTCCTCCAGTAAAATGATGTAGGAAGCTTTGCAGAAACTTCATTCCTACTTCATGGAATTAAGAGGTGGGGTGGGATACCGGTTTATGATCCTATATGGAAATGTGGAAAAGAACATTTCAGTTTTGGTTATAGGTCTTTGAGGAGGACAGGTAAGACAGACTATGTAAATTAGGCATCATTCACCCAGTTCGGTAACTCACCCCAGCCCCTCACTCTCCAGAAATTCTTGTGTTAATTTCTAAAGAACATGTATTTCAGAACAGTGCCAATTATAACCCAAAATTCAGTCACTTCCACACTCTGTATATCTCGATAGAGACTTTACTGGATATTTAAAGTCTTTAGGACCCTACTCTGTTGTTTATGGATTAAATCCATTTATAGTACCTAATTGGATCCTGTCTATGAGTTGGGCCATCCCAGTAATCCTGTTTTCCATAGGTCCCTTAATATCACCACACATGCCTAACTCGAAAAGCCACAGAAAACAATTCTTGATGGCTAAAATGTTCTTAATTCCTGTTCCAAGTTCATAACACAGAAAATCAACAATGGAGAAACCTTGAAAATTTAGGAAATCATTATTTCTCCGAATTTCTTGTAGGAGATGATGTATTAGCAGCACATCTAAGCCCTACATCCAGGCAACCCAACACAAAAACAGCAATCCGTACAAAGCTCTACACAGACCAGGTACTCAGTAAACATTTGCTGACTGACTTGTTCAATTTGCTTTAAAAATCACCATGAAATGTCCACCATGTTTTACGTGCAAATGTATTTCTCTAAATATAATCTCACCATAGGTATCAAATCACTTTCAGTTACCATCTGGTCCCTAACTTTGGCACATGCAGATGTGCTATGCACGTCCGAGGGGTAGAGAATTTATTGTAACAGCTGATGCTATTATCCGTTCAAGCCATAGAGGAAATGTGTGCAATCAATAAAGGCTATAAAATAAACCAAAATGAAAGCTTTGACTTTTTCAGATACACCCTGCTTAAAATACTTGTTAATAATTCAGAGAAAAAACATGTTTGGTTGCTGACTGAGGTGATTTCATGGGCAGATACAAACAGTCAGGGCTTTAAGAATGCAGTGGCCACATGTGGCTTGTGACTGCATATTTTCAACCACACAACTGGGCTGCGTGCCTGAAACAGATGTTGCTTTATACAGTCACGGCTCTGTATGTATTAGCACTGGTAAATACTCTCTAAATCTGCAGGCGACAAAAGGAAGGACCTAAATGTTCTAGAGTAGTTAGTCATAACTTAATAATGTAACACAATATAAAGAACAGTGTTTTATTCTCTAGGCTATTACTTTAAAAAAAATAATGTGCCATCTCTATTTTACATGCGCTGGACCACTGTTTACATACAGATAAACCTTGGGAATTACGACTGCAGCCCGGTGGTCAAAGCAACTCTGCTTCCCTGACAGTTGCTGCTATGAGGAGATGTTCTCACAAATTCTTCTTATCCCTTTGACCACACAAAAGTCCTGTGAACTTCCCCACTGTGGATCCCAAGCAGAGCCATGCGGTAGTTATGCTGGAAATAACAGCAAGGGAGAAGTAACAAGAGGCAGTATACCTACGCCCAGCATCACCACTCAAGGCTTCTCCTCTCCCCATTTCCATAGCTACCTTTCTTCCAGCCAAGATGCAGGATCATGTATGCAATCTCTAGTCCTGTTCCATCCCAATTGCCTTTATTTCTTAACTCTTCCTTAGCTTTCAGGAAACTCATTGAACCTAAGACACACTTCAAAGAATAAACATTGCTTGAGACCCACCACTTATCTGTGCCTTTTCTCCTGCTAATACTCATTTGGAAAAAAATAAAAAGTACTGATAGGAGAATATTATATGGAGCCCTTAGCTCATGATCTCTTTCTTACAATTTTCAATAGAAACCTTTAGAAAAACAATGAAGGGAAGAGTCCTACTTGCTGGAACCATTCATTTCTCATTAGTCAAGGAATAAAAGAAGTAAGAGTTGAAAGCAAAGAAGGATAACAATGGAAAGAGCAACATGCTGCCCAAATTCTGTTGCTCTCAGAAAGAAAGAAAGAAAGAAAGAAAGCAAGAAAGAAAGAAAGAAAGAAAGAAAGAAAGAAAGAAAGAAAGAAAGAAAGAAAGAGGGGGGGAGGGAGGAAGGAATATAGAAAGAAGAGAGAGAGAGAGAAAGAAAGAAGAGAGAGAGAGAAAGAAAGAAAGAAGAAAGAGAGAGAAAGGAAGTAAAGAAGGAAGGAAGGAAAAAGAAAAGAAAAGAAAAAAGAGAAGAAAAGAAAAGAAAAGAAGAGAGGTAACCAGAAAGGAAAGATTCTAGGAATTTCTCCTAGATAGAAAGCCTTTGCCCCTTACAACTCTTCAATTCTTGTCACCCTAGAACCCATTAACTTTTTATGGTGTGAATGTGTATCCATCTTCTTTTTCCTTATTAAAACCCCGCCACATTAGCCTAAATGTGTCCGAGTAGCAACTCCTGCCACTACCCGAGCAGAAAGGAGACCCTACAAGCAAGAATAACTAGAACACACTACAGTCTGAAACATTTTATGAGTACCCACTATGTTCAGTTACTATGCTAAGCACTTATGTTACTGAGATAAGTGACAATCTGGACTTTGGATAGCTTCAAGTCCAATGAAAGGGAAAACAAATACATATACAGATAATATTAATGTGATAAATGCTAGAAAAATAGGGCCCTTCCTATAGATTGAGTCTTGAGAACCTAGTCAAGCGAATCAGTGTGAAGACAGGGAATTTCAGGATAAAGGAATAATTGATGCAAACACAAGGAGTGTGAGATGGATCTCATAGCAGTTTGACATGGATGGAACACTAGGTGAAGGGTGGAGGATATGAGAAAAGAGAGACTGCAGAAGTTGGTATGGCTAAACTGGGAACAGCTTTGTCTAACATGTCCAGAAATTTGATTTTCTACCAAAGAAAATGTGTGAAGACATTGAAGGATTTTTTCACAGAACAGAGACAGAATGAGATGTGACTTCATAAAAGATCACTCTGTTTGCATCTTGGATAATGGAGGAGGGGCATTTAACACCAAAGACTGGCTAGTAGGCTGCACTTCAGGTGTGAAATAACTGACTCAGAGCAGTGGCATTAGTGATCCAAAAGGGAAGAA
Source organism: Spilogale gracilis (assembly GCA_004023965.1). NCBI lineage: Eukaryota > Metazoa > Chordata > Mammalia > Carnivora > Mephitidae > Spilogale > Spilogale gracilis. Next base: position 9,366 of record PITA01027125.1, on the reverse strand, counting down.
CTAACATGTCATTAGAAGTATCCATGATCTATAAAGAACTTCTCAAACTCAATACTCAAAAAACTAATAACCCAGTCAAAAAAAAAAATGGGCAGAAAACATGAACAGACACTTCTCCAAAAAAGACAAATGACTAACAGACACATGAAAAAATGCTCAACATCACTAACCATGAAGGAAATACAAATCAAAACCACAAAACCTTATACCAGTTGGAATGCCAAAAATTAACTAAACAGGAAACAACAGATGTTGGCAGAGATGTGGAGAAAGGGGAACCCTCTTACAATGCTGGTAGGAATGCAAGCTGGTGCAGCTACTCTGGAAAACAGTATGGAGGTTCCTCAATATGTTAAGAATAGATCTACCCTACAACCCAGCAATTGCACTACTAGGTATTTACTCCAAAGATATAGATGCAGTGAAAAGAAGGGACACGTTCACCCCAATGTTCCTAGCAGCAATGTCCACAATAGCCAAACTATGGAAGGAGCTGAGATGCCACACAACAGATGGATAAAGAAGATGTGGTACATATACACAATGGAATATCATTAAGCCACCAGAAATGAAAAATGTCCACCATTTGCATCGACATGGATGGAACTGGAGGGGATTATGTTAAGTGAAGTGAGCCAAGTAGAGAAAGACATTTATCATATGGTTTCAATCATATATGGAACATAAGCAATAGCACAGAGGACCATAGAGGAAGGGAGAGAAATCCAAAGGGGGTTGGAATCAGAGAAGGAGATGAACCATGAGAGACAATGGACCCTGAGAAACAATCTTGGGGTTTCAGAGAGGTTGAGAATGGGGGGAGGGGGTTTTAGGGTGATGAGTATTGAGGAGGCACATGCTGTGACGAACACTGGGTGCTATACTTAACTAATGGGTCACTGAACACTACATCAAAAACTAACTATGTACCATACAGTGACTAACCGAACATAATAACAAAAAACGAAAGAAACGTACAGTAGAATGTCACTAGGTGACAGTGACTGTGAGTTTAAGAGAGAAGAACGAAACCAGGGTGATGTTAGGTTTCTGGCCTGAATGATGAGCTGACTGAAAGCACCTTTCACTAACACAGGAGGAAATGGTGAATTTCAAGACTGATACACCGAGTCTGGGGTGTATTAGAGAAGCCAAGAAAGTCAGGCAGGAATAAGGATCTGGGTTCAGGAGGAAGATGGGGATGAAGATACAGGTTACAGAGAACAGATCCTTTGCAGCCAGCCAGTCGAACCCCCACGGATTTCTTCCCTGTCCATAATGTAACTCCCACATCAATGTCCTGCCCCTTCACCCACTCACATATCTGGGAAGTAAACATAAATCAAAATCTGTTCATGTGTTACTGGCTTCAGAAATGTGTCCAGTTTGCTCTCTGAAGTTGAGAACTGAGCAAAAATCACCCCAGATTTTCATCTAGTAACTGTTCAGCCTTGGCTTTCTCTTAAATATTCTTCTTAGACTTGGCAACCTAGTTGTCTGAATTTATGGCTTGGCCCCTGGATTTCTATTGTTTCTGTTAACCCAGCCTGGACCATCCCCTTAGCCAAGCAGTAACCTGTGCTAGCCCAAGGGATTCTTTTAATAAAAATTAGGACCAAAACATTCTCTTTGGTTGGCTGTCTCAGGGACTCATAGTTTAGTATCAGAAGATATCTTTCTGCTAATTAGGAAAGGTGGGCCTTGTGCAGGGCAAAGCATCTGTATGTGCAGCTCTGATCTGGCTTCAGACTGAGCTATTTGGCTCTTTGGTAAGAATGGCTATGCCCAGTTTAAGTCCTGAACAGTTCTTGTGTCTCACTTATACCGCTGCTACCATCAGTAGCTGTTAGGCTTCCCTTTACCCCTGGGCAAGTAATACCTGTGAGGAACAGACATGAATTGTCCTACCAAGGTAGAAGCCCATATGCCGAACTTTGGTCCACCTCTAAAAGTATACAGGAGTTCTGACAAGCAACCAGGGGTTAAACAGCATCATCCTCTACCCTTTGACTAGCACTGGCTCTATGGGAAACCTACCAGGACTGGGAGAGGTCTTGCCACCAGTATTTGGAGCCAGGACCACTAGCACCTCAGACATGATCCACAGGGCAGTGAACTTTATATGGCCAGTACTCTATGGCTGAAACAGGGCTTGGCAGCCTCACCTAAGAAAATAAGAAAATAATAATAAGTCAGATGAATAAATGTACATTAGACTGCCACAAACCTGTGTGGAAGGATTTGTCACCGCTCTTTGAAGAAATTAGGCACTGGCCAACTTTCTATCTTATGAAGCTTCTGACTTCATGACATATTCAATTCAGAGAAAAGAGAAGTAAGCTGTGTTTTAGAAAGTGTTCCCTAGAATAGGGAACAGCAAGGGAAGTTTCTAGAATACACTGTGCATCTACCTAAAGATTGAGATGAAACAACAAAAGCAGTTCTTCTGCCAAGCTGACTCCTGCTTGCCTGCTCTGATTACAAATGAACACCTTAGAAGGAATGCCTGCAGACATATTGGAGGTGAAAACAGATAACAGAAAAAGATTTTCAGAGTATATAAAGTTCCTTATATTAACATCTGAGGCTATATAGTACTCCTTTCCACATTCTGTTTCGGTAAGAATTGACCGAGGACTCTGATTATAATCTTGTTCTGAACGGGCCAAAAAATTAAATAATCCCGAACTTCTATCTAAGAATTTTATAAAGTTACCCTATCCTGAATGAGCTAATTTGTAAATAAATTACCTGTCCCAAGAAAATTAAGAGATTATTATAAAAATAAGGTAAGGAGAATGAAAAAAATTAGAAAATCAGATAAAGAGGTCCCAGATGCCTCTTTACTAAGTTATATTACCTTGAAAGGCAATAGGCAATGGAATATAGATAGCATCACACTAAAAATAATAGCTTTACCCTTCTTAAGTTTCATTGTTAATCTTAAAAAAAAATCAATCAATTTGTAATGAATGTTTTCTTCTTGGGCTGAGGAAGGTCTGGAGGAGAAAGCCTTATATAAAAGCTCGACACTATCTTTCATTCTTCACCAAAAAAAACCCAAAATCTGGATCGCAGTAAATATAAACAAAATGTACTCTATTTTTCTTTTCCTTTTTAGTTAGAAAGCAGTTTTTTCAGTGCAGTTTTCGGTTCACAGGAAAACTGACCAAAGGGTACAGAGATTTCCATATATCCCGGCCCCCCACATGCACAGCCTCCCCCAAGGCCAACATTCCTGACCAGAGTGTTACATTTGTTCCAGCTGAACCAAGACTGACACATCATCATCACCCAAAGTCCCTAGCTACCTTCAGGTTCACTTGTGGCATCAATTTTCTGGGTCTGACAAATATCTGAAGAAAGGTATCTACCACTGTACTGTCATACAGAATAGCTTCACTGCTCCAAAAATCCCCTGTGCTCCAGCTATTCGTCCTTCCCTCCCCACTAACCCGCACAACCACTGATCTTTTTACTGTTTCCAGAGTTTTGTCTTTCCAGAAGGTCATATAGTTGGAATCATACAGCATGTAGACTTTTCAGATGGGCTTCTTTCACTTAGTAATATTTATCTTTTTTCTTAAAGGCAGTCTGAAACTTCCCCAAAGCCATGTATGTTGGTATGGCAAAGTGAGAAAGAGTATGAAGGCTCACACTCAAGTACTAATTTTGCCACTTTGGGCAAGTGACTTAATAGGCCTTGGTTTTCTCATCTGTAAAATCGGGATAACATTAATACCTATCCCGCTAACTTTATGATGTTGTGAAGGTCAGGTTTCTCTCTTTAAAAATGAAGGAGTGCCTGGGTGGTGTAGTTGGTTTGAGCATCCAACTCTTGGTTTTGGCTCAGGTCTGATCTTGGGGTCATGAGATAGAGCCATGCATCAGGCTCCACGCCTAGCATGGAGTCTGCTTGGGTTTTTCTCCCTCTCCCCCTCTATATTCCCCACCCGTGTGTGTGTGTGTGTGTGTGTGTGTGTGTGTGTGTGTGTATGCATGTGTATGTGCCTGCTATCTCTCTTTCTAAAATAAATAAATAAATCTTTTAAAAAGGAGGTAAGAATGCCTATATTGTAGAGCTGTGTGAATTAAATAGGTATTGTGTGTGAAGAGCTTAGTACCATGCCTGGAACATATTGCATATTTAATAATGGTAGTTGCCATGCTATTTTTATTTTAATACATGTTAAATACTTTTTATTTGACCCTCTAAAACTATTCTCTGCTTTTTACCATCTTGCCTTGTGGGGCACAATTGCTAAATTGAGTATACCTCCCTCTGGATTTCCTGATGAGGTCAACCAAAGGAAGGTCCCAGAGGAGGTTAGAAGTTGGGAGGGAGAGAGATGGGTCTTTACCCCCTGTGCCTTTTTTCTGTCACATTGTAGTTTGGTTGTGGCTGCATTCCCCCACGAAGGCCAAAAAACCTTGCTGGGCAAGCGTCTTGGAGTTGGCTTCCCTTAACCCTGACTATCCTTATATAAGTAATCTCTTAAATGATTCCTTGAGGTAATTTAGGAAATTTCTGCTGTTTCCTGTCAGGAAGACACATAATGTTTGCCCTTCATATTTATTGGCACAATTATTATTTTTTTTTAACATTATAAAGTAGCCGAGGTATCATAAAATCAAGAGCCATAGGCAACTGTATAAAATCTTGCAAGTTATTATTGACATCACTCTATATCCAACAGTGGACAGAATTTATGAAAATGTAAAAAGTGGAAAAAATTACAGAGATTTGGGGAAAAGTTACAAAAGTTGTAAAATAGCTATAAGAAAGGCTGGCCAATTTTTCCTCATTTAAAATATACCAAAAAATACAACAACAAAAAATCGCTGGGTGTTATTTAGCTTTGTAGCACAAAGACAACTATTTATAGTGCAGTTCATGTTTGTGGCTGATGTTTCACAGATGTGTCCCCCAGTGTGATACCTCACTTCTGATACCATGGTGGGATACGGACCATCCCAATAGGGAAGACTTTTATAATAATAGTTCAAGGAGATTTTCAATTGCAGCAAGAATTTTCACTAATAATGAAGGAATGAACTGAAGTGCTTACAACCCTCTGCTAGGGCTCCATGTTTGACAACGAACTAGCCATTTTCCCTTAAAATCACTGCCTGCATTTTTTCCTAATTTTATAAAGATTGACTATATAACATATATATATATTTATTTATTTCAAATCACATTATAATGAAAAACGGGTCAACCTTAATGCTAAGTTTAAAACAAAAAGTAATAGAGAACATGTGAATGTGATGCTGACTTTACTGCGTGAATGGGACATGACGCTCCACCCAAAATATTCTGTAATAAAGCTACTTACTTTAGGTTTTGATCGAGCTCCAGTTGACATCTGGTTGGGCACACCATCAAGATTCTGGATGTTTCCAGTTTTATTTCTACAAATTCCTTTCCTCTGATGATTTTTTTTTAAAGCTTAGTCTTCAGATTTATAGAATTCTGTAGAAAGAAATTTTAAGCAGGTTATTTTTCACATAGAGTTATTCTTAGGCAGTAATTTATCTAAATTAGTCAATAAAAAATACATGTTTTGAAAATTAACATACACTGAGACTATTCCCCTATATTAATAATTTTTCCAAAGACATTTATGATTAGGCTCAGTGAGATCAGCCTAGTTAATCCTAGGAACTTTTCGTAAATGTAAATTCATAAATTAAAATTACTTTTAATCTACCAAGGTAAATTATAGTACTACATTGGCATATCATAAAACTTTCTAAAATTCAAAATCAAGGGTGTCTTTAAAATGGAAATAATAAGATGTGGCTCATACAGAACCACATTATTCTTTTAAGTTTTAAGATCTCAGTTTATATATTTTGGTTAAATAGGGAAGAACTGATAAATTTACATTTCTGAGGGTTAGTTATAGAATTAAAATCACTAAAAACATTAGCATAAAGAGAATCCTAAACTTTATAGACACAGTAAAAGTCCTTTTCTAGAATGATGGATAAATCCTCATTGGAGTAAGTAGTTTGTCTTGATTAATTCTTCCCACTGCTTGGAAACCTTCCACATCTCCCTACGTCCAAGTTCCTTACACAAGTTACCTAGCAGCCTCTATTGCAAGGTTCTATCCTGGTTTATTCCTTCTGGAACAAGTGTCAAGTTCTACAGAAGTAGGAAAGTTTAAAAATGTGAATTTTTTATTTAACTAAAATTTTACTCATTGATCATCAGGTTGTTGGGAGGTGAATAAAAGATCTTGAATTGTACATGAATGTAGCACTGGAAAATACTAACTATATAACCTTAGACTTAATTTCCTCAAATCTTAATTTTTTCACCTGTAAAACAATACTTTCTGACATTCACTGAACACTTCGTTGTACCGGCATATTTGACCAATGGAATATAAGTTCCCAGGAACCTGCCAAGTCTGAGTGGAGTCATTAAATGTGTTGCTTAGCAATTAATTTTTCTTACTCTTGATGCTTGCAGCAACTCCCCTGTGGTGAAAAGAATTGACTATGATGATGAGAATAATAGTGATATGGTGATGAGAATGGTAGATAACATATGTCTGACAGGCACTGCTGCATATTTTATATACTTTCCTTTTAAAATCAATCACCTGATTTTTTTTTCTTTACACTAGAAGCTTACTAACTCATAAATGCGTCCTAGAAGGGTTTGAGGATATAGAAGAGTGTACACACACTTCTGCCCTCGAGAAAAGGCCATGAGGAAGCTAATGAGGCCATGTCTTACTTCAAGTATACGCTGACTTTTAAAGGTATGACTTATTACATTAAAAAAAAAAAAGCAGCAACAAGTAAGACTACAATGAACTGGCAGCCAGTGGAGCTGACAATGCAGTGAGTTGGCCTTGGGTTGACCAATGAGTGCTACACTCTTCTGATTACTGCTAAAGTCTATCTCTGTCACTAGTGTAGACAATTTGACAGATGCCTAGAGGAATAACTCCCTGTGGGCTCATTTGTAACATGAGAACGGCGCTGGCACCTTTCTCATTAGGCTACAGCGTATTGCGAGAAAGCTCCCTGAGTACTACTGCTGGTGGTAGTGGTACAGTTCAGCAGGTGGGGACAGTCTTCTCCTTCAGATACAGTTAGGGACTATGTCTTACTCAGGAAAAAAAAAATGACATTTGCTGACAGAATGTGAAATACAAGACCCTGTGTATGATACTTTCAGAATATTACTTCACTTTCTTCTTCCCAGCCATCTGTGAGGGGAGTCTTGTTGATCTTATTTTATAAAACAATTAGTAGGGGCGCCTGCGTGGTTCAGATGGTTAAGCGTCTGCCTTTGGCTCAGGTCATGATCCCAGGGTCCTGGATAGAGCTCTGCATGCACTGGGCTCTCTGCTCAGTGGGGAACCTGCTTCTCCCTGTCCCTCTGCCAGCCTCTTTCTCTCTCTCCCTCCGTCAAATAAATATAACTTAAAAACAAACAAAAAACAATTACTGAAGAGAATGAGTTCTTGACAAGGCTCACATGGCACATGAGAGCACTTAGCTCTCTTCATTCTCCTCAATGATTTCTCTACTCCCCCAGATTTCTCTTTGTATCCTCGCCCAGCTCCATCTCCATGCCCTCTTCAGTCTAAATACCATCATAGCCCCTTCCTCATTTGATTAACAGGCTTGGGCTCCTCTTAGCCCCGTGGATGATGGATACCTGCAGAGATTAGGAAATGAGATGAAACTGTAGGAAGGACTTGACCAGAAGAACCCAGCAGCTTTCTAGAACTCCCATGGCAAAGGTAGGGACACTTTAAGCACTTTCGGAATGGGTGCTATGGCATGATATTTTTGATGCTTTTATAAGTAATATCTTTCCATAAAATTATATTTTCCATGTTCTGTAATTGGTACATAAAAATTCAATTAATTTTTCTTAATTGATGTTGTGTCCATAAATATATGTAAGGTTTTTAATTAATGTCATATACGTGGGGTGTTGTCTTTATACTTTTATCTCTGGCACTAATAATACTTTTGTTTTCTTTCTATTCCTCATACTTTTCTTTCTTTTATTTTCCTTATTACTAGGCTATGACCTCTAATCAGTGTTGATTAGAAGTGGTAAAAGATATCTTGATCTTACTTCTGACATTAAGGAGAATGCTTCCAACACTTCTCCATTTAAGTGTGATGCTGAATGTATGGTTTTTGTTTTTATGTAAATCAGGCAGTTCCTTTCTTTTGATCAAAATTTTCTATATGAAAAGCAGCTGAATTTTACTGAATGCATTTCCTCCATCTACTAAGATAATCAAAATTTTCTTCCTTAATCTCTTAAGTTATAAATCATATTAATCTTGTATTAAGCCAACCATGCATTCCTGTATTATATCATCAAAATGACTTTCAAGTCTTTAAAGATCATTTATCATAAGAAATTTTGAAATTCATCAAGTTCCCTTTAGATAACTGGACATATCAATCAACTATACTAAGATATTTACAATTTTTTTTTAAGATTTTACTTATTTGACAGAGAGACAGCACAAGCAGGAGGAGTGGCAGACAGAAGGAGAGGGAGAAGCAGACTCCTCATGGAACAGGGAGTTTGATGTGGGGCTCAATCCTAGGACCCCGGGATCATGACCACGCTGACGGCAGATACTTAACTGACTGAGCCACCCAGAGGCACCAATATTTACAATTATCAAAGCATCCTTACATGCATGACATCAACTGTGCTTGTTTGTGATAAGCAATACCTTTTAATCTTACTCAATTTCATCAGCTGCTGCTTTCTTTAGTATTTTTACATTTATATTAATTTTGTTCCCTATCAAGCTTTTGTATCAAGATGTTAGTTTCATAAAATAAACATGGAAGCTATACATCTTTATAAATGAGGTTCAGAAAATTTAAACGAGAATTATCCATTCTTTGAAAATTTCAAAGGACTCACAGACCCTTAGAGGTAGGTAGTTCTTTGAGAACTTGTTTAATTTACCCCATTGGTTGGGTCTATTCTGATATGTAACTCCTGAATGAATTTTGACAATATATATTTTAATATAACATTATCTATTACAAAGTCTTTTAAATTTATTAGTAGACCTATGTACACTCTTGTACTTTTGAAATAATAGTGTCTGATATTGTAGCCTAGGATTTAAGTTAAACAGACTCAACACTGAGGCAGACAAGTCAATTCATTTGTTAGATCTCAGCTTAATCACCACCACCTCTGGGAAACCTTGCATCTCTCCTGGGAGAGGTTTCTGTGGATTTCTGCACTTCCTCTGTCAAAACATTTGTTTCATGGTATTACTGTTGTTTGTTTAACAGGCAGCTTCAAAGTTAAACTGTAAGCTCTATGAGAGTTTACCACTAAGCACC
>PITA01027124.1:0-21278 GCA_004023965.1 Spilogale gracilis | reverse complement strand
CAAAACTGACTTTTAAATGATAAACTTCTTTCTGAAAAGGTACTGCACTGGTCTCAGAATTGGTCACAGAACCATGGGCCAATAAAATAGAGAATTTATTCTGAGCAAGTTAACAGAAACAATCACAGATAACGTTTTCAAATATGTAAGAAACTGTGCAAAAAATTTTCTCAAAGCAGAAATTCCCACAATATTCATCTTTGTTGAAAATACTAAGGCTGCTCTTAAAATTTCCCTTCAGAGCCTATAGCACACTCTTCTGCAAATCCTTAATAGATGCAAAATCTGATGACTCCAGTTAAATATGCTTCATGGAGAAAGCAGGAAAAAAAAACCCAAATGTATTATATTAAATATTTACTTGGAATAAAGTACACATCTGCCACCCCCAAGTCTTCAACCACCTGTTTCCCTCAGAGATTATAATTAGATTGTTACTTTGCTCCAACCTTGAAAACTATTTCGGAAAACTCAGGTAGAAGGTCACTCTTGCAGGAAGATTAGATGCAGAACACTGAAGGTTATGGAACATGAAGAGGAGCAGAAACGGCTTTGTGTGTGTGTTTTCCAAGAACACTGGTAGAGAAGGCAGTGAGGTGGTGAGAGAAAAGTGTGTTTAAAAAGGGGAAGATTTACTTAAGCTACAGGGATTATGCAAAGCATCCTTGAAAATTTCAATCACCTAATAGATTTTGTATTTCTAAGACAGGAGTGCAACCAAGAAGGTCAACAACTTTTCTATAAGTTAAAAAAAAAAAAGCATCTTTAAATGTTTGATTGGAATCAAACACTACTCAAAATAAGGTGCTCGTAGAATATATATTCTTGCAGTCAGACGAAAGTAATAAATGAGAAGATAGATCCTGGAGCATTATGAAAGCAAAGCGTATACATCCACATTACCCAAATTTTGCTGATCAACTATTTTGTACACTGTTCATTACGTAAAGTACACCAAAGTATTTTTAAGGGCTTTCATAGCTATATAATCCTGCCCAATCAATCCTACTATCTCCATAAAGTCTTTCAAATTCCTTAAGATAATACATTTGTCACTTTATAGAGGCCAATTTTCTTTCATGTTATGTTATCCTAAAATGCCTGCTTAATAATTATTAGTTGCAATTCAGTTTTTCTGTGTTTATAAGCTGGGAGTAAACAGCACTTTCAGAACATGCCTTCTGGTAAATGGGAAAACTTAAAGAGAGAATTGTATTTTACCCTTCAGTATAAGCAAATGCTACAATAACAGTGCCTCAATACAGCCAAAGTGATTTGTTGCTAGGTTCAGTATTTTCCTATTAAAACTGCTGTGGCAACAAGAGGAGGAGGACTGATAAACCATGGTAAATTTTTAGTTGATTTAGTGAGTTTGTGGAGTTGTGACTTATAAAGATAGGAGAGGGCCTGGCATATATAAGGAACAGAGGAATATAAAGAACTTCAAGGAAATGAAATCAGGCCCTGCAGAAAAACATTATTATGGTTTACTTGGAACTAAGCCACCCAGGCACCCCTCTTGCTTATGTTTTAAGCAACTAGAATATACTGCCAAGAGGACAGTAATATAAACCAGACGGCCATTTTAAAGAAAACACTGCAATTTAGTATTTGCTAACTTCTCTTCCTCCAACATCCTTGTTTGCTTTTCTTGAGAGTCTAAACTTGTATTCTTGGTTTAAAGAATAAGGGAGTGGCAGGAAGAAGGAAGGTGATGTAGGAGACTGTAACTTTTACATAATTTGGAGGTGCAAAGGGAAATTAGGGGTTCAAAGTGTTTCAAACATTAGTTGAAGAGGAAACAACTAGAGGATATTGAGCTCTAAAGGTATGTCTTAAAAGAGGGCGGGGTCAATGCAAACTTAGCAAGTAAATCATTAAACAGTTTCAGGCAACCTTTGTTCCCAGGTTGGAAATGCCAGCAGAGCTCAAATTTTCCTAGTAGAGATTTCTAAAAATTATCCTTGTAAGTCAGCTAGTATAATGGAACACTGTACCAGGCTCACGGAGATAAAGAGTCCAGCCCAATCTCCTCTCTGTGCTTATTAGCCAAGCAACCTCCACCAAGACTTTGACTCCCCGGGTCCTTTTTCAACATCTTTTTTTTTGGTTGTTTTTTTAAATAGAAAAAAAGTGGTTGTGCCCTTTTTCTAGGTTATGCGTAAGCACTTTTAAAGATGTACTGTGCAGTGTCCTGGGGAAAAATTTTTTAAAATTTGTATTTGTTCGAAGGAAGCAATCTGACTGCGGAAGCCAAATCTATAGATACTCAAAACTTTAACTACAGGATTAATTTGGGACTACCAAATTGTAACCGACTCAACTCCTTTCTTCAGTACTCTATCTCTTCCCCAAGCTCAAATCTGGTGCTAGCCAGGAGCAGTACACACCCCCAGGGCTATTTCATTCCATTGGCTGGCGGCGTGTCCCGCATTTCTACACCCTTTAGATTTACTGTCAGGGCGCCCGGTGTTTGTTTGTCGGAGATGTTACGTCGCTCTTGCATTACTTTTTTTTTTGGTGTGCGCAAAACAGAAGCTGTCAAGGCAGAGAAATAACGTGATTTAAGAGACCAACGTGTAATTAGTAAAATCATTTGGTTAGTAAAACTGTCTAGCTTTCAAGACAAAAAGGCGATTTCGTATGTTTCTGAATCATTTGTCACTGGTGTAAAAATGAGTGGGAAAAAACCCCGGAAATAATTATTTCATAGTTCGTGGTCGGGTGAGTCATAGAAGCTCACAAAAACTTGCAAAGGCACAAATCAGATGGGCCGGTCATTCCCATTTCTAAAAGTGCATTTCGTTAGGACCCACCCTGGGAGTCACCCAACACTGGGATCAAAAGAAGAGCGGTGCAGCATCTATTCTGCATACAGCATCCACATGCAGCGGCCGGGGACGATGGCTCACCCGCCCGAAGACAGGACCACTACGTGGCAGTTTCGGGAGGAAAAATCACTGTCCCCGCGAGCCTGACACATCCGCGGCTGGGGCTAGGGGGAGGTCGGGTGGGGGGCCAGTGCCCATCCGGGCTGGGCAGGGCGGCGAGGGAGGGCGCGAGGGGCTGGGCCGGCGCTCACCTCCCTTGCAGGGCGTGCGGTGCTGGCTGTGCTGGGCCCGGTAGCCTTCGATGACCTCCCAGGAACCGTCGTCGCGCCGGATGGGGAAGGACAGGCTTAGCACATGGTTGCAGGGCTTGATGATCCGCAGGATGCCGCGCACCCGGTTCCGCTTCTGCTCTTCGCTCTCCCGGGTCTTGAGGTCCTCCACCAGCTTGTCCTCCACGATGCTGGCGCCGCGATCGAAGAAGCCCTCCACCATCTTGAAGAAGTTGGGGTCGTCCTCGCGGTCGGCGGCCGCCTCGCTGTAGTGTCGCCGGGTGGGCGGCGCGAGCCCCGGCTGCGGGGCGGCGGCAACCGCGGCGGGCTGCCCGCGGGCCCGGCCCAGCAGTGAGGCCGAGTCGGCCGCCGCGGAGCCCAAGGCGGCAGGCCCTGCGCGGGACAGCAGCAGCGCTTCGCCCAGGCAGCGGTACATGGCGGCGGGGCGGAGGCCGGGGGACGGAGGGAGGGAGGAAGGGCCCGGCGCCGACTGCTCTTTTAAGGGGCAGCTTCCTGCCCCCTGGCCTGTCCCCTCCCCTCCGGCGCCCGCCGCCTAACGGGGAGGACGGACTTTGGGGGCTGCGGGCCCAAGTCGCCTGTGAATGGCAGGGCTTGGAGGGGGAGGGCGGTGCGCGCCGCCCAGGGAGCCGGGCCTCCGCCTCTGCCGCGGCCTCGCCCGGCCTCCCAGGCGGCGGCGCGTGCCTGCAGGGGCGCTCGGGGGCGCGCAGGCGCGGGCCGGCCCAGTGCGCATGCTCGCGCCGGCCAGGGCGGGAGGGGCGAGAGCTCCGTGGGCTGGCCGGAACTCCAGGGAGGCGGTGTCTCAGGTCTGTGCGCGTCCCCGACCTCTACCTGGGGAGGGGGCCAGCCGGGGAGGGGGCCGGCTCGGGAAGGGGGCTTGCGGGGGGAGGAACTTGTCCGCCTCTTAGTGGCGCTGAGAGGCTGATTCCCCGAGCCCCGCAAGGGTGAAGGCGGTGCGGTCTGGCGGCGGGCCCGGCGGCGTGAGTCACTGGTTTCCCTCCTTTCTGCCCTCAGGCCCTCGGGCGGGGCAGCGAGCGGCCCAGCACCCCCCCTGGCCCGTCCTCGGGTGTCCCTGCGGGGCGGAGCGAGGGGCGCCGAGACCGTAAAGCAGCGGTTGAAGGCGGGGCTGTGGGCTTGGCTCTGACTTCTGGGAATGCGGTGCACTTCATGTCATCCGGAGTCAGTTTTGAGATGGCTTGCAGGAACTGGAAAGGAGAAAGAAAGCCTGGGAGCTGGGGAATCCCTTATTGACTGGCCTTAATAAAAAAACCGAAGTTTTCAATTTTGCTGCATGCAGCCACTGTCAAGATAAAAATTATGTGAGTCATCGTAGTTTTCTAACATTTACTGACCGTGCTTCCCCTTTTTAGAAATACGGTCTAAAAACAAAGACACTCCAGAAATGCAATAATAAGAAAGACTCCATCATATTCTCGGGGATGTATGTATTAAGTGGTCCGAAGTAGGATTTGTGAACTTCTAAGCTTCATGAGGGTTAACTTTGTACTTGCACATACTTGAGAAATGCTAATTTCATATGCTCCTATGGTTAGGTTAGGCGCATGTTTCAGTCTAATGACTCAGTCTTTGAGAAAATGTACCAAAGGCCCCTTTCCCAGCTTTGCTAGTCCCCGTGTACCTTGGTGGTTTTAAAATGGCACCTCTTTCACTTGCAAAACTACTTTACTTCCTGACATTCACTTTATTCATCTATTAGAACATGGTAGAGAGGGACACCTGGGTGGCTCAGTTGGTTGGGCGACTGCCTTCGGCTCAGGTCATGATCCTGGAGACCTGGGATTTAACTCCCACATCGGGCTCCCTGCTCCGCGGGAGGCCTGCTTCTCCCTCTCTCACTCCCCCTGCTTGTGTTCCCTCTCTTGCTGTGTTTCTCGCTGTCAAATAAATAAAATCTTAAAAAAAAATGGTAGAGAATTTTCTCAATTCTTAGAATATACTGATAAGTATAAAGTGGTAACTAGATCAGTTAATTACATTCATCTAACTCTCAAAGCAAAGAAGATGCAGATTATATTTTATCTTATTTGCTAGATAAATGTACCATTATTTATATCTGTGTTGTTTTTCAATGAGAAAAATTCTCTGAACTGAATCCTGAGTTTGTCTTGTTGGTAAAAAAAAGTAAGGTACCAAATTTCCATTTCACTTGATGGTATTATCATTTTACATTGCAAAAAACGCCCCTGAAAACCAAACCCCAGATACTAAAATTTTTAGAAAAAAGTGAATTAGCTTCTGCTAATATGTGGACATTTTTTTTCTCTTCAGATTAAATTCTTTGGTATGTTTTGAGGAAAGTGGTTTAAAAGCTTAGTTTTATTGCCCTGTTTATCTCTTTTGTGATAACCATAGCCTCCAGAAAAATAAATGTTTAACCTTGCTTCTTCCCAAGTTTTATTCATCTGAATTCAAAAGTTGGAAAGGCTATGGAAGTGGGGAGGAAATTATTTTTAACTGAGAGTCTCCTGTCTATAACTGTTTTGCAAAATGGCTCCATAAGAACCCAAAGAGTAGAGCTTTTATTTTTTAAATCCTCATTATTTTTAAAAATTATATACAAGTTTCAGATAGTACAGATAAGGGATTTTTTTTTTTTTTTTACTGTTAAGATTTTACTTATTTGGGGCGCCTGGGTGGCTCAGTTGGTTAAGCGACTGCCTTTGGCTCGGGTCATGATCCTGGAGACCTGAGATCGAGCCCCACATCGGGCTCCCTGCTTGGCGGGAAGCCTGCTTCTCCCTCTCTCACTCCCCCTGCTTGTGTTCCCCTCTCTGGCTGTGTTTCTCTCTGTCAAATAAATAAATAAAATCTTTAAAAAAAAAAAAAAAAGATTTTACTTATTTGACAGAGAGAAAACAGGAGCAGAGGGGGGGCAGAGGGAGAAGCAGACTCCCAGCTGAGCTGGGAGCCCAATGTGGGGGACTGGATAGCAGGACCCTAGGATAATGACCTGAGCTGGAGGCAGCCGATTAACCAACTGAGCCACCCTGGCACCCCTAAATATTATAGAGAAGTTTAAAGGGTGAAATTTTCCAAACACTACTCTTCTTCCCCCATTCACTAAGTAGTTGGAGTATTTCTTTTTTAAACTAAAGTAGTTATTATAATTCCTGATTTGATGGAACAGGGAGCTAAAGCTCACAGAGACCAAATAAATTGTTGATGGTCACCTAGCTGGTAAATAGCAGGGTGAGATTCAAACCTGTGTATTTGACTCCAAAGTTATTCTATTGCTACTATTCCAAGAAATATTCTAAATATTTGTTGCATTTAGTTTAAACTGCTGTGATGTAAGGTATAATGAGTGTCAGCTTTACACTGATGATTTAGTTTATTTTAATTTCCAGTACAGTTAGCATACAATGTTGTATTAGTTTTAGGTGTATAATATAGTGACTCAACAATTCTATATGTTACAGTGATGATTGCTTTATAAAACATAGTTATTTTGCAAATTAAAGTTTAAACTTATTAGTAATTTCCATTTCAAAAGGAAGCCAGAATTTAACTGAAGGGAATTTTGGTCATTTGATGACATTCAACAAAGACAAATTAGTTTTCTGCCTTTGACATTTATGAGTTTTTCTTAGCTGTTTTAAAATTCCAGATCATTTCCCTTTGATCCATTGTATGCTTTTATGTTTTCAAGGGCTTTTAAAAATATTTCAGAAGAATTTTAGGACTAAGAAAGACATAGCATAAAAATAAAAGAACACCATAGTCTTAAAAAAATTATTTGGAAGGGTAATACATAGTTTCTACCTTGTGTCTGTTTATATTTGTCTTTTCTCAACATTTCGTTTAGACAGAATGATATAATACATGTGACTGGCTTCTTTCACTTAGGGTAATGTAAAGGTTCATTTATGTTGTAGCATGGATCAGTATTTCTTTTCATGGCTAAATAATATTCATTGTATGGCTCTGTCTCATTTTTAATCCATTCCTTGTGGACATTTGGGTTCTTTTCACTTTTTGGCTGTTGTGAATAATGCTGTTATGAACATTCTTTTTTTTTTTTAAAGATTTTATTTATTTGACAGAGAGAAACACAGCCAGAGAGGGAACACAAGCAGGGGGAGTGAGAGAGGGAGAAGCAGGCTTCCCGCTGAGCAGGGAGCCCGATGTGGGACTCGATCCCGGGTTTCCGGGATCATGACCTGAGCCCAAGGCAGTCGCTTAACCAACTGAGCCACCCAGGCGCCCCCTGTTATGAACATTCTTGTACAAGTGTTTGTGTGGACATATGTTTTCATTCTCTTGGTTATATACCTAGGAATGGAATTCTGTTTAACCTTTTGAAAAAAAAAAAGTTTTTTAACCCTGAGGAACTGCCAAACTATTTTCCATAGAGCTGTACCATTTTAATTCTTTTAGCAGTATATGAGTGATGCAATTTCTCTGCATCCTCCCCAACACATATTATTATCTGGAGGGAAATGGTAGCTCATTTTGGATTTGCATTTCCTTGGTGGTTAATGATGCTGCATATCTTTTCATGTGCTGATTGACCATTTCTGTATCTTTTCTTGGAGAAATGTCTATTCATTTCCTTTTTCTATTTTTTTTTTTTAAAGATTTTATTTCTTATTTGAGAGCAAGTGAGTGGGAAGAGGAACAGAAGGAGAGGAACAAGCAGATTGCATGTTGAGCCTGAAGCAGGGCTCGATCTCATGACTCCCTGCCCTTATACCCTCCGCCCCATCGTGATCTGAGCCGAAATCAAGAGTTGGATGCTTAACTGACTGAGCCACCCAGGTGCCCCTCCTTTTCCCATTTCTTAGTTGGATTATTTCTCCTTTTTATTGTTGGATTGTAACTGTTCTTTACATATTCTAGTCACAAATCCCTTATTAGATACATGATTCACAAGTGTTTTCTACTATTCTGTCGTTGTATATTCACTTTTTTGAAGGTGTCCTTTGAAGCAAAAAATTTTTAAAATTTGATCTCCAATTTATTAATGTTTTCTTTTGTGCTTTCAAGCTTTCAAGAGCTAGTGCTTTTGGCATCATGTCTAAGAAATCATTGTCTAATGTCTCGTCTAATCATGAAGATTTACACTTAATGTTTTCTTCTAAGAGTTTTACAGTGTTAGCTTTTACATTTAGGTCTTTTTATATTTAGTTATTTTGTGTTTTAGGTCTCAAAATGGATTTTGAGTTGATTTTTATATGTGGAATGAGGAAGAAATCCAATTTCATTCTTTTGCCTATAGATAATCCATTTGTTCAGAAGGCTATTTCTTTTCCCATTTAATTCCCATTTAATTCCCATTTAATTAATTAAGTCTTCATACTCCATCAAAAATTAATCGACCTAAATGTGAGGATTTATTTCTAGATTCTTAAATTCTTTTCCATTTGCTCATATTGATTACTCTTTTGATTACTGTAGCTTTGTAGTCGTTTTGAAATTGGGAAGTGTGAGTCCTCCAACTTTGTTCTTTTTTCAAGATTGTTTTGTTTTCAGAGTTCCTTAACATTTCATATGAATTTTAGGGTCGAGATTAATTTCTGCACAGATTCTGGCTGGAATTTTTATTGGGATTGGGATTGGGTTGAATCAATTTGGGGAGTGCCATTTTAATGATATCACACCTCTGACTCATGAACACGAGATTTTTTTTTCACTTGTTTAGCTCTTTAAAAATTATTCTCAGCAATGTTGTCCTTTCAGAATAGAAGTTCTGTACTTCTTTCCTTAGGTTTATTACTGAGGGGTGCTTGAGTGGCTCAACCTGTTAAGTGTCTGACTCTTTGATTTTAGCACAGGTCACGATCTCAGGGTGATGAGATCAAACCTGTATCAGACTCTGCACTCAATAGGAAGTCTGCTTGAGATTCTCCCTCTCTCCCTCTTCCCCTCCTTGCCCTGCTCATGTGTGCACACACTCTCTCTTTCTCACATAAATAAATAGATCTTTAAAAACAAATTTATTACTGAGCCTTTTATTGTTTTTGATGCTATTATAATTGGAATTGTTTCCTTAACTTCCTTTTTAAGTTCTTTTCACCTTACAGAAATATAATTAGTTATTTTATATTGATCTCTTATGTTTTAACCTTACTGAACTCATTTATTAGTTTTCATAATTATCTTAGTGGGTTTCTTAGGATTTTCTATATACAAGATCATCTGCAAAGAGAGATAGCTTTACTTCTTCCTTTCCGATAGATGTATTTTATTTTACGGCCTAATTGCTCATTTTTTTGTTATTATGCAGTATTTCACTGTGTGTGCCATAATTATTTTTGCTAGCTCCTCATTGATGGACATGTAAATTGCTTCCAATACATTGAAATTACAGCAGTGCTGCAGTGAATAACCTATTAAATAGAACTTCAGTTTTCAGACTTTCATCTCAGGATGACTTTGCGTTCTCAGGTATGAGTAGTGAATTTGAACTTAGGAAGTATTTAACAGCGGTCAGAATTTTGTTTTCCTGTAAAGTTGTTTAGTTCTCATTTGACATAATTTGTTACTCTCTGTAGACAAGTCAAATATTTAACTTTTTAAACAAGGGCTTCTAAACAAGGAACTAAGAATCTTTTTTTTTTTTTTAAAGTTTTTATTTATTTATTTATTTGACAGAGAGAGATCACAGGTTGGCAGAGGGAGACAGATAGAGAGTGGGAAGCAGGCTTCCTACTGAGCGGAGAGCCTGATGCGGGCCTCAATCCCAGGACCCTGAGATCATGACCTGAGCCAAAGGCAGAGGCTTAACCTACTGAGCCATCCAGGTGCCTGGAACTAAGAATCTTGATACTTCTTTTATTAGGTCATGATTTTGCTCATTTTAATAGTTTTTTTTTTAATTTTAATTTTTTTTTTATGAATGAGGCAGGACAGATCAAGGCAGAGACACTGGTAGTGGCTGGTGTCAGCTAAGTAACAGTGGTCTAACTCTGTGATCATGAAGTGAACAGATATTTGCTAGTTATATTAGGTGGGATTGTTGGCTGGTAAGCAACAGTATCCAAATAAATAAAGTGAGAGAGGGAACACAAGCAGTGGGAGTGAGAGAGGGAGAAGCAGGTTTCCTGCCGAGCAGGCAGCCCCATGTGGGGCTCGATCCTAGGACTCCAGGATCATGACCTGAGCCGAAGGCAGTTGCTTAACCAACTGAGCCACCCAGGCACCCCTCATTTTAATAGTTTTTAAAAACAGATTTTTGTTTTTTATTTTTATTTTTTGTTTTTTATTATTATTTTATTTTTATTTAAAATAAAGTATTTTATTTATTGATTTGAGAGAGACACACACACACAGATAGTGACAAAGATATAGAGAGAGAGCATAAAGCAGGGAGGAGAGGGAGATGCAGGCTCCCACTAAGCAGGGAGGCACCTGCTGAGTGGGAAACATAGGCACCCCTATGTTTCAACAGGTTTTAGTTCACAAGTGCTTTTTAGTACTTCATTAATCAGCCAGTTGAGTGTGGGAGGAGAAGAGAGCCTTGTGCTAAGGGAACCACTATATACAAAGGTCTGAAGGTAAATGAGACCAAGATTTGAGAGTATAGGGTAGCATACACTTTGGTTAAAGGAATTTGATTATCATAACAGTTTGGTTTAAACAGAAGTGTATTTGAGGGGCGCCAGGGTGGCTCAGTCAGTTAAGCATCCAGCTCTTGCTTTCAGTTCAGGCCCGTCTCAGGGTTATGGGATCAGGCCTGCATTGGGTTCTGCCCTCAGCAGAGAGTCTGCTTGGGATTCTCTCTCTCCCACGCCCTCTGACCCCCGCTTCAAATAAATTAATTCATTAAAAGCAAAAACAAAAACATCAGTTTGGTTGAAAAATGAATATCCCTTATTTCTCTGCCCCCTCCCCCAGTATTGGTAATTTTGGTGCATCATGAATTATTTTTTAAGCCTTTGTGCTGTAATTTTCAAGAATTTTTTTTCTAATACTTTTGTGTTTCTAGTTGATTTTTAGAAAAGTTGTAATTTTCATTTTTTGTCCCCTTTGGTGAGCATATTTTTTAGTAAGTAAAAAACAAACTCTATCCAAGAAAAGGATCTAGAATTTTTAGGATTTGTTCTGTTTTTCCTTTTAAAAACTTCTTTTTTCCTAATAAGTTACATGTCATTTATATCTACTTGTGTAGTTTGGTTAGGTTTCCAACCAAACTACACAAGTAGATATACTTTTTGTATATCTACTTTTTGTTTTGCTGTATTGCTGAATAATTTTCAACGGAGGTTTTTTTTTTTTTTTTTTTTTAAGATTTTATTTATTTGACAGAGAGAAACACAGCCAGAGAGGGAACACAAGCAGCGGGAGGGAGAGAAGGAGAAGCAGGCTTCCCGTCGAGCAGGGAGCCTGATGCGGGGCTCCATGCAGGGCTCGCTGCGGGGCTCAATCCCTGGATTCCTGGATCGTGACCTGAGCTGAAGGCAGAGGCTTAACGACTGAGCGACCCAGGCGCCCCTGTAGGTGACTCTTGATAAAATTAAATCTTTATTCTAGCTTTCACATTTCCTTTTTGGAAATTTTAAAGATTTTATTTTATTTTAGAGAGAGCACAGGGAGGGTCAGAGACAGGGGGAGGGTCAGAGACAGAGGGAGAGACAGACTTTAAAGCAGACTCCGTGCTGAGCACAGAGCCCCACATGGGCTTGATATCATGACCCTGAGATCATGACCTGAGCCGAAAACTAGAGTTGGATGCTTAATCAACTAAGCCACCCAGGCATTCTCCCCTCCCCCACTTTTTAGAATTTTCTGATCACTTGTGATCTTAATATGGGATTGGAGTTTGAATGGTAAGAAAGTGTAAGCTAAAAACTGAGGCACATTTGTGCGCTGGAGAAACAAAAGATACCTTCACGTTAACTGTCATGGAAAAGTTGCGAAGGAACTGACTTTATCATGCACCGCAGATAGAGTATAATGACGGCAAGTCCGCTCTTGGTGAAAGGTAGAAAAGGAAAACATGAATGAGGCAGAACGGATCAAGGCAGAGACACTAGTAGTGGCTGGTGTCAGCTAAGTAACAGTGTTCTAACTCTGTGATCATGAAGTGAACAGATATTTGTTAGCTATATTAGTTGGGATTTTTGGCTGGTAAGCAACAGTATCCAAATAAAAGTGGCTTAGACTAAAGGCAGAAACTAAAGGAGATAACTATTATCTAACAAGAAGCCTGAGGGCAAGGCTATGCCGGTGGTTGTTGGTATAGGGTTCAGAAAGAGTCTCAGGAACCCAGAGCTTTTCTCAATTCCACATTCAGCAAGTTGGTGGTGTCTTTCCTCTTGGTCAGAAAATTGCTACATCAGTTCCAGGGGTCACAACTAGGCACAACTAAGTGCTATCTGAAAGAACAGCAGTTTCCTCCCACAGTTGTTTCTTTGTTGGTAAAGAAAACCTTTTCTAAAGGCCTGCCAGCCAGCTTCAGCTCTTTGAGGTGGGCCTTAGGAGAGAGGAACAGGTTCCATGCTGTGCCCTCACTGTGGAGGAGGCGGGAAGGAGGACTTTCTGATGCTCTGAACTTGTAAAATGCAGATAGGCGCTGCCAATGAGGAAGAAAGAGCAGGAGGAATAATTGTGAAGTTGGCAACCAGCAGTGTTTGCTGTATTTGCCACAGAAAATAACTGAACAGCTATGTGCTCTCTTTCATTTTTTTTTTAATATTTCATTTATTTATTTGTCAGAAAGAGAGAGCGAGAACACAAGCAGGGGGAGCAGTGGCAGAAGTGGGTTTCCCACTGAGCAGGGAGCCCAATGCATGACTCTATCCCAAGACCCTGGGATCACGACCTGAGCTGACCGCAGACGCTTAATGGACTGAGCCACCCAGGCGTCCCTGATACATGCTCTCTTAATGTGACAATATATTCTCTTAGAATATGAACTCAGTTGAAGAGGGGTGAAACATTCTTGAATATACCTCTGTGAATTTTGCTTGTGGTTTCATGTTCACTACATTGAGAAATCTAGAGTCCGGTTCCCTTTGAAAACTATCATTATGTTTCATGGTTTCTGCTTTGAGACACTTGCTGAGTCTAGTTCCTTTTGAGATTTTTTTTTTTTATAATTTTTCTCCTTTATTTTTTAAAAAAGATTTATTTATTTATTTATTTGACAGAGAGAAACACAACGAGAGAGGGAACACAAGCAGGGAGAGTGAAAGAGGGAGAAGCAAGCTTCCTGCCGAGCAGGGAGCCCGATGTGGGGCTCGATCCCGGGTCTCTGGGATCATGACCTGAGCCGAAGGCAGTTTGCTTAACCAACTGAACCACCCAGGCGCCCCTCCCTTTGAGATTTTATGTAATGATGTATAGTTTTAAGAATATGCCTCTTTTGGTGTGGGGGGAAGCACTGAAAGCTTTTAAGGCGGTATCTTCATGCTGCAGTGTTCACTCTATTGTCAGATAAGAGAACAGAAAGGAAACTGGAAACCCATCTTCAGCTTCTGGTAGAAAGTCTGGGAATTATAAAGAAATAATCAGGTGCTCAAATGATTTCGATGGATCTTCAGATTAAGCGGCTACCAGCAGCTTATTGTCAGTGGTGTAATACCCAGGCAAATGAGTCACATCAGCAGGAAGGGGGAATCTGTCTGGTTTTTCCGTTGAAATTAAAAATTCTTGTGTTTGTGCTCAGGGCAAGTATGACAGTCTCATTGGAGTCTCTGTGTTACACAGTACATACTATCAGAAGCACAGATTGGGATAAGGCTACTTTTTTTGAGAGAAAGCAAGAAAGAGCTTGTCTGTATGAACAGAGTTGGGGAGAGGGGCAGAGGCAGAGAGAGAATCCCAAGCAGGCTGCATGCCCCTAGGGGCATGGTCCCATCACCCTGAGATCCCAACCCCTGAATCAAGTGTTGGATGCAACAGACTGAGCCACGTAGGTGCCCCAAAGTGAGACTGTTTTGAAGATGCGTAGGACAGGTGTGTGAAAGGGCCCTTTACATATATTTGCTCTCCACAGTTTTCTTGTCAAAAATGGAATCTTTATAATTGTATTCTTGGAGGGCCATCTAAAACCAATGAAACACAAAGGGATTCTTCGTAGATTCTAGAATCACCAGCCATCCACAGTGAAAGTTCTGATCAGCTATTACAAAGAAATAAAAATGAAGTTTCAACCGAGAGCCATCAGTCGATGGGCAGGTGCCATTATAGGGAGGAGGGGTCAGGACTGCCCGAACAAGGGAAGCTGTGATGAGAGGCTCAAATTAAAGCAAGTATGTATCCCTACCTTCGTGTATTTTTTTCTAGGTCAGCTATAAAATGGAATTATTTTTGAATAACAATTATTTGATATATTTTAATAAGTATTGTAAAGAATTAGAGACTTTACGCTTGGTAATTTCATTATTCAGTCTTGCCTTTTTCATTATTCAATACAAACACACACAAAAAAAGTGAAGGAAACATTAGAGAAGGTATCACAATTGGCTTTAGATTAACTAGAAAAAATTTAAATGGGGATAAAAAGACCTAACAAACCTGAGCCCTGGGAAATTCCAGTTCCTTGACTCTTACGGTTTTCATTTATTTTAACTTTTTCTTAGAGAAAAATTAAAACATGTGTGAATGAGACTAACAGAAAGCCTGCCCCATCAGCCTGCGATGGCTGTGCATTCTCAGCTCTAGGTAGTCCTTGCTGACCCAGCTCTTGCTGTTTGAACTTGGAAACAGACCACATGGGAGAGAGAACAAGGGATGCTTAGATTTATTCCTAATCTCTTTCTGCAGACTCACGTTATTTCTAATCCAAATCACTGTTTTTTCATATTGGTTCTCATTATGGAACATCTCCGTTTCCCTAATTTTTCTCTATAATTATCAGTAAAAACAGTTATAACTGGCAAAGAATGACTGAATTTAATTTAATTTTATTTTTAGAGGGAGAGAGAACACAACTGGGATAGCAGAGGGAAGAAAGGGGGGGAGAGAAAAATCTTTTTTTTTTTAAAGATTTTATTTTTGTATTTGACAGAGAGATAGAGAGCACAAACGGGCAGAGCAGCAGGCAGAGAGAGAGGGAGAAACAGGCTCACTGCTGAGCAGGGAACCTGACACGGGGCTCGATCCCAGGACCCTGGGGTCATGGCCTGAGCTTTAGGTAGCCACTTAACCAGTAAGCCACTCAGGCACACAGAGGGGAGAGAAAATCTTAAACAGGCCCCACACCCAGCACGGAGCCCCAACTCAGGGCTTGATCTCAAGACCCTGAGATTGTGATCCGAGCCGAAATCAAGAGTCAGATGCCCAACTGGTTCAGCTACCCAGGCACCCCTGAATTTGAATTTTAGAGTAGGCTAAGACTTGAAAAATGCAAAATATGGAAGAAAAATGCTTAAAAATATCTTTCTAGGCTCATAGAAGCACTCCATGATGTATTTATGATATTAACAGTTGAACAAAACAATAACTAGATGTGTTCAATTTTTCCACTCTTTAAATTTTATTTTTATTTTGAAGTAGTTTTATTTATAATAATTTGTTTTGGGCACCTGGGTGGCTCAGTTGGTTAAGTCACTGCCTTCAGCTCAGGTCATGATCCTGGAGTCCCGGGATCAAGTCCCACATCGGGCTCCCAGTCCGAGGGGAGTCTGCTTCTCCCTCTGACCTTCTCCCCTCTCATGCTCTCTCTCACTCTCTCTCTCTCTCAATAAAGAAATAAAATTTCTTCTTCCCTCCCTCTTCTGCAGACCAACATATACACACACTCTAGCCAGAGTGAAGTATGATGCAGTTACCTAACATGGACCATTCTGATCAGGCTTTTTTGGTTTAAAAAGAAGACAGTTCAACCAGTTCTGAAAGTAGCAAGAAGGATATCATAAAGAGACACAAGTATTAGAAATAAAACTACAACTGGAAAGCCATTTTTCTGACCAAGTCACATCATGGGTTTCTGGCCAGCATTTAGACTGGACAGGAGATGAAGGTCACAGGGTACCAAACGACCATAGCAATGATCATGACTGAGATCAGTGGTAGAGTTCCAGGTAATTCAGCAAAAAGCATGTTGGTTAACACAACAGTTTGGCTGAAATGATTAAAAATCTACCTGTACCAATGGTAATTTCTTAATTTTGATAAATGAATTGTGGCTATATAAGATGTTATCATTAGGGAAAGATGGGTGAAGGGAACTCTGAGTATCTTTGCACCTCTTCTATATATCTAAAATTCTTTCTAAAGTTATATCAAAACAAATTATTTTTTAATATTTTATTTCTTTTTTTTTTAAGATTTAATTTATTTATTTGACAGAGAGACAGAGATCACAAGTAGGCAGAGAGGCAGGCATTGAGAGAGAGGAGGAAGCAGGCTCCCTGCCAAGCAGAGAGCCCAATGCGGGCCTCGATCTCAGGACCCTGAGATCATGACCCGAGCCGAAGGCAGAGGCCTAACCCACTGAGCCACCCAGGCGCCCATCTACTTGGTTTTTTTTTGTGTGTGTGTTTTTTTCTTGGGGTAGAGGGTATTGGTAGAAGCCTTATAATTTTTCCTGGCATTGAGGAGGGGGCATCTTGCCTTTGGCCATGGCTAAGCTGTGCCTTGACGGACTCAGTCTTGAGGAGTGGCCCCCTTGGCTGTGCTGCGTCCGGGCCTGATGTTCCTGCTGCTACCATGACCTCTGGTCAGCAGGACTATGTGCACTAGATCCACCTTAATTCCAAGCTCATTTGGACACATTGGCCCAAAGTAAACTTCTTATAACACTTTGTACACTATGCTGGTATGCTTGGGTCTCTGAGGCAGCTTTTCAGGAATACGGTCTGGGCGTGTCTTTGGCTCTTAACACTGATATAGAGGTAGGGGCAAGGTTTTGCTAAAAACTTGCAGTTCCCTGGAGCATAACTTAGGAAACGGAAAGGTGGTTATCTTCTCTTCTGGGTCCTTCCCCACAAACATACTAGAGACATTCTCACTCTTTCTCACCCCAAGACTTAGCCTCGGATGGGATAAGAGGTAAGAATTCCAAACTTCTACCGATTTTCTGCCTCCTCCTCCTCTTTCAATCTGTATTGCTCCTCCCGCCCCCCCCATCTGGTTTTATGTCCTCTTGATTGTTGTGGGGGAACTGCACTTATATCATCACCTGCCACTTCCTGTATGCTGTAGTTTACAGTGTAAACTCTGCCCACAAAGTTCTCCTGCTTTGGTTTGTGATGTTGAAAGCCAGGGTCTTAGAATTTAAAAAGCCCTTAGATATTGCAAGTGAAATTCTTAGCTTTTGAGAATTATGGTTTCCGTGAATTAAGGACTTAAATCTGAAGGCTGAAAGTACATAACACTTAGAAGAAACATAGGTGTTAATATTTGTGATCTTAAATTAGGCAATAGTTTCTTAAATAGGATACCCAAAGCACAAACAAACAAAAAATAAATTTGACTTTATCACAATTCAAAACTTTTGTGCATCAGAGGATACTATCAAGATAGTGAGATATTAAAGTATCAGTATCTTTTCATAGAAAGTGAATGGGCCCAGAACTCAGCATAGACTTCTAAGTTAGAGAGCTGTATTTTGTCATCACCAGTGAGTAGGCAATGTGAATATCATAATCCCAGGATGGATGTGAGAAGAGCAAAGAAAGGAGTCCTGAGGGAGTACCAGCCTTTCAGTGTTGAGTAGAGAAAGGAAGGAATGATCTGAGAGGTTGGAAGAAGAGTATGAATTATAGAAGCTTCCCCCACTTGACTCTTTGAGGGCTTGACTGTGCCATGTTCATCATTTTACCCCAGCTCTTGTCAGAAAGTAGGTATCCAGTAGATACTGAGATGTTTTAAGAAACAGTGTCAGATGTCTCAAATAGGTCTACTGACATAAGGGCAGAGCATGGAGGAGATGATTGATTGTCTTCAACAGAAGAATGCCAGTGGAGTCTCTATGGTAGAGATATAGCCAGATTGCTGAGGATGAAGAGTGAATGGTTGCAAGAGAGTGGAGACAGTGCAGACATTCTTTTTCAAAAGCATGAAGGATAGTAAGTAGAGCATATGTTGCATCAAGATGAGAGAGACATATGTATGGTTACATGCTTCACAGGAGAAGTCAGAAAGGGAGAAGTTGATACAGAAAGAAGGAGGTGTGTGAGATTTAACATTATCCTTCGGAGTAGAAAATGGGGTAAAGATACAGGGTTTGAGTAGGAGTAGGAATATAGTTTCTACTGATGTGGGAATAATGGAAAGAGGGACGGTGTCAATGAAGTGTTTGGGTGGTAGATGAGGAATTGGGACCTCAGTACACTTGATGAATTTTTCCAGTGAGGTGAGGGTTAGGATAAAGTCATTATCTGAGATTATAGGGGAAGGAGATGGTGATTGTAGGGGAGAGTTTGAGGAGAAAGGAAGAATTTTGAGAAGGCTATTGGGAAAAATGAGAGGGCTGACTGAACAGGATTACTTAGAATTGTAATGACACATTTTTCATGGTATGTGTATATGTAGCTGGTATATGTAGCTGTGTGAGTGACCTCCCCACCCACTGCCATCTCAGGGCTCAGCAGCCTAAGCATCTAATCAGACAAGTTGGACAAGTGGGTTGATCTTGGTCTGGGTTTAATGGGCAGTATGGCAGCAAGCGAAGCAAGAGATTCCAGCAGTGATGGTGTTTGAAGCAATGGGCTGTTGAGTCGAAGCTAAATAGGGAACAACTGAAACCAGAAAGTGGCAGCTGGATATGAAGTGGTTGAGACTGGATATTGGAATTTAAGATTAAGTTAAGTTGAAGCTTAACCAAGAGGAGCAGTTGCTGGTTATGACTGAATGTGAGACTGGCTATGGACCGGGTTTCTGAAGCAGAGAAAGTGAAGGTTACAGGGGTTGAGCAGATAAGGGAAGTGTAGAGGAGCCAGCTTCACAGAAAGTAAATTGCTCAGAATGGTTCTAGAACAACGGCTGGGAAGATTCTGAACCAGGTTCCAAAGTCTTTGGTGAATGTGGGAGAGTGACCGAGTGACCAAGAGATCAGTTGATGACAGAAACAAGGAGAGAGAGAGAGGTAGGAACAGGACAGACACCTCAAAAGAGGTACTTTGAGGGTGCCTCAAAAGATGTATGCGAGGGTGCAGAACTTCGATGGTGAACAAGGAATGACTTACATGCTATACGTTTGCTGAGGGAAGAAAGAATAGCTGCGCTCAGAGTTTAGTTTAGACCAGGAGACTGCTGGAATGGTGCTCAAATTGGTTCAAAGTTTCGGGTATTTGTTTCCAGAGGAGCAGTGTAAAGGGTCATCACGGAGTATAGCTATTGAAGGATGTGTGATGGTCGAGGAGGGGAAGAATACAAATGAGATTAGAGCACAAAGGTGAATTACTTGGAGGAGTTCATGTTTTGGATTGTGGTAATGATGAAAAACATGGTGGTCTTAGCTGATCTCCAAACTTTATTAATTTTGTGGGAAAATATGTTTATGCTGACAGACTGATACTGGGTTATGCACAGAGCTAGATGACTTCATTGTTCTCCGGTCTACTTAGCAATACTTAGCAATCTGTGGCCTTTGCTCAGCATGTCATAAAGAACCCTAGTGTGGGGCTGTTTTCTTCTTTGGTGAGGCTTAGCCCTGGTGAGGAGGACGGCAGGGTAGAAGTAATTGGTGCTCACCTGATCTTTTGACCTTGACAAACTTGTCTCTGAAGGAGGGGTAGGTGGGTAGTGATAATCCTGAGTCCAAATTGGAGTGAGAATTCATAAGTTGTCAGGCCTTTGGAAAGCCTGATGCCAGCTTGAGGGGGAATGTAAAAAGTTCTGAGTCCCCAAAAAAGAGAATAGCAATAAGAATGATTCATGATCTCCTTGATGACTTAAATATTTATACTAGTGCAGCAATATTTAAATCATATTTAATTTAAAAATTGTAACCCAAGGGGCATCTGGGTCAGTCAGTTAAGCAACTGCCTTTGGCTCAGGTCATGACCCAGGGTCCTGGGGTCCTTAGCAGGCTTCCTGCTCAGTGGGGAGTCTGTTTCTCCCTCTGCCTCTCTTCCCAGCCCCCCAGCTTGTCCTCACTCTCTCACTCACTCTGTCTCTCAAATAAATAAATGAAGTCTTTAAAAAAAATTACAGCCCCAAATGCTACCTATTAAATGTCTTTTTTTTTTTTTTTGAATTAGAGAATGTGCCATTTTATGAAGTTGCAAGACTATATACTCTTGAGGTTTTACCTCTCCAAAAATGCATTTCTTAAACCCAGAGTTTCTACTACATTGATCTTTGGCATATTTAAAATATGCTTTCAGACTTGCTCAGGTTAAAGAATTCTTAGAATCATGATGCATGGTATTTTTACAGAGCCCTAAGAATATTGGTATGTGCCTTTGAACACTTAAACCTTCATAAGCACCGAGTAATGAATAGGTAGAATTGTTGAATCATTATATTGTACACCCGAATCTAGTATAATACTGTATGTTAGCATAAAATAAAATAAATTAAAAAAAGAAATATTGGTGTGTATGATTTCATTATGCAAACAACAATTATGTTAGCAGAAAGCATGACTTCCTTAGATACATAACCATCTCTGCCTCTCACAGAATAATAATGTTCTAAAGAAATCACGTCATAGTATTTTCAGTCTTTTTTAAAAAAGATTTTATTTCTTTATTTGACACAGAGAGAGAGATCACAAGTAGGCAGAGAGGCAGGCAGAAAGAGAGGAGGAAGCAGGCTGCTAGGCCGAGTAGAGAGCCGGACACGGCCCTTGATCCCAGGACACCAAGATCATGATCTGAGCCCAAAGCAGAGGCTTTAACCCACTGAGCCACCCAGGCGCCCTCACTCTTTTTTTTTTTTTTAAGGTTTATTTATTTGAGAGAGAGAGAGAGAGAGAGCAGAGTGAGTGAGAGAGAACACAAGTGGGGGGAGGGGCAAAGGAAGAGGGAGAAGCAGGCTTCCTGCTGAGCAGAGACCCTGATGATTCCAGGACTTTGGGATCATGACCTGAGCCAAAGACAGATGCTTAACTGACTGAGCCACCCAGGTGCCCCTTTTTCAGTCTTTTTAACCAGTGGGCCAGTCCACATCACATCATTTCTTTTGTCATCTATTAGAACTTTAAATCAGGGGCGCCTGGGTGGCTCAGTTGGCTGGGCAACTGCCTTAGGCTCGGGTCATGATCCCAGAGACCCGGATCGAGTCCCACATCGGGCTCCCTGCT
>PITA01027123.1:0-12347 GCA_004023965.1 Spilogale gracilis | reverse complement strand
TCAAAGGGTCTTATCAAATGCGGTATCCCATAGGATGTCCCCAACATGCTACTAAAAGGAAAATGTCCATTAATGCCTCCCCAATAAACTTAAGAGACCGTACTTATAGAATTCTTTCAATTATTTAGTAGCAGAGAAACTCCCCCTTTGTTTCCCTTTTCTCTTTCTGTCCCACCCAAATTAAATTCCATTTAAATATCATTTTAATGAAACTGGTGTTCATCAAAGCACCAACAGAATGAGATTCCATCTATAACCAATGAAAACACTAAGGGTGATTTGAAAGATTATATAGCAGATTATCCAGGAACTGGAGAGGTGACAACAGAATGAAGGATGGAATTGAATAGACGACGACAAAGAGATGATATTGCTGAGGGAAAGACTAGCGAAAGGGAGTGTTCTCCTGTTCTTTTAGGTTTTGTACACTGTTAATGACCACTGGCTTCTAGAGACTGGATTCAATGATCCGGGGCAGCAGCTAACTGACAACCATGGCTGGTTTCTAAAGAAGGCTGCTGTTAACAAACTGTAGGACTACTATTGCTTCAAAGTGGTTTCACTGGGGTCTTTCAGAATTGGAGCTCCAGGGGGCGCCTGGGTGGCTCAGTTGCTTAGTGTCCACCTTGGGCTCCGGTTCTGATTCCCCAGCCCCTGATCGCACTGCATCTGGGAAGCCTGCTTCTCCCTCCCTCCCTCCCCCTGCTTGTGTTTCCTCTCTAGCTGTGTTTCTCTCTGTCAAATAAATAAATAAGATCTTAAAAAAAAAAAAAAAAAAAAAAAAAAAAAAAAAAAAAAAAAAAAAAAAAAAAAAAAAACAGAGCTCCAAAATAACTTGAAAGCTACACCTAAGAAACTAGGCTTTCTTTAAACTTGAGAAAGGGCAGTTAAATGTTATTGGTGGTATCAAAATAAATTTGATCCCTTTGTCACAACATTAATTTTTACAGATTTCCCTGAGATACTTATTCTCTGTTTTCACACCAGAAAGTCTTAAAACAGCAGGTACACCAAAGGTGTTTTAGTTCCAAACTTGAAAGAGGTTTTGTTCCAAACCCGCTAAATACAACTGTTTTCTTTTAATCACTTGGCAAATCTTCTTTTTCCTCTTCTCTATTTCTCTAGTTTTCTTCTCTTCAAGTAGGAAAGAATTTTGTTTCTTCTGAAAGACCCAACATTGGGGCACCTGGGTGGCTCAGTCAGTTAAGTGTCTGCCTTCAGCTCAGGTCATGATCATCTGCTTCTCCCTCTGCCCCTCACCCCACTCATGCTCTCTCTTTCACTCTCTCTCTCTCAAATAAATATGTAAAATCTTTTTAAAAAAATAAACAAAAGAGCCAACATAACCTCTGCCCTGCCCCTTAAGGAAAGCATTCCCCTGCTACAAGAATAACAGCTACATAAAATTGACTATATTTGCTTAGCGTAGCATTTGGACACAGAGTAATTTTGCTATAGATATTCAACAGTCAACAACCTGGGCATAAATTTGCTCACTCACAGTTGCCACATGGGTCTGTGTATGTGAAAGTTTTGCACGTCTTCAGTATATTTAAGGTTCTGGAACATTTGTCCTCACATGGCTGAGCAAGCTAGCTCTGTTTTATTCACTGCCTACAAATAAAGGGGAATAGTTCAAAGTGCTTTGAAGGAATAAAGGACTCGGGTTACTTCTGGTGAACAGGGATTCATTATTCTCTCCATCAGAAAGGGATTCATTTTGCTGTTTTAGAGGCATTGGCTGGGGGGATTAGGATGCTAATAGGAGTACGTGATCTCAGAATGGAGTAGTGGGTTCTGCATGGAAATAGACCTGGAATCTGCGTCCTAAGCTGCTACAATATTTGTCAGTTAAAAGCAAAAACTGTCTGAGAATCCCACAAAACAGGAAGGCCAGGCTGGCGTAGACAATAGTACCCAGCCTCTGAAGAGTCCTGCCAGTTCTTTGTTTTGGGTTTGCTTTCTTTAAAGTTGCTTCCTCCTTGGCCAGGTGTTACTCATCCTTTCCTGAGGCATATTTACACCTTAAAAAACATAGAAAAAATAATAATAATAAATTCTTGCGGCTGTTCCCTTCAGTTGCACTGGCAGAGAACTCAACTTTCTGTCCTCTTCCCTGAAGCACAACCTGTTTGTGTCTTGGGCTCTCCTCTACCAAATGGTTGAAAAGACTCGAGCAGACTACAACATTCTAGCTCATTAGTATGTACATTATGCCTCTAGGTATACACTGCTTAGCTCTTACCAGATTTATTTGGAAAAGCCAAGATTCTAATAAAAAAACCTAAGAGTTAAACCCCTAGGAGTAATGCATTTCAGTTACACTTTGAGTTACAAAAGTTCAGCCTTTCTCCACACTACCTTCTGATATAGATACTGATTCCAACTCACTTGGTATAAACAACAACAAACCTAAACTAAAAATATAAACAACCTACAGATATATACTTCTTTCTGAAAATTTACCCTTGTTTTCGACTTTCATAAAGGTATTCTTACCCTTCCTTTATATGTAGTCATCAGTCCCATTACTTCCTCCTTTACAATGTTGAAGGAATGTCTTTCCATAACCTCTGACCTCACCATTGCTTAGCCCTTTATTACCTTATATGTGTTTTCTAACTATTCTCTGTCAATAGCACTCACTCCTCTAATCCAACCCATACCATCCTACACTTTGTCCCCAGCATTACCTTTATTCCAGAACCACAAAAGTCTTTCTGTATGTATACCATTGCCTGTTGAAAAACCATTTGTTCTTCTATTTACGGAAAGAATCGGGTGCCAACTCCTGAGCCTGAGAAGCATGACCACCACAGCTTGGTGTTAAGAGGCCTTCCCTCCTTTTCTTTTCTAAGCCATGCTACAGGGTCAACACGCATCTCAAAATCACGCCTCTTCTTTTCTCACTTCCACTCCTTTGCTCATACTCTTGCATCTCATGCCATTCTCCCCTCTTACACCTTCAAATCCAAAATATTTTTAAAGCAAAGATGTTCTAAGACTTACCTTCTCTATGAAGCCTTCCTTGACCACTCCAGCCCACAGTGGTCTCTCCCTACTTTGAGTTCTTAACACTTATTCTCACTTCCACTCATTGGCAATTTATCACTTACTGCTTCTTACATGCCTCCAGAACCACTATCTCATATTATCATCTAAATTTGAGATGTTTACATCTTAATCCCTTAGCTAAATCAATGGTTCCTCCATTCAGTCAACAAATATATACTAGGTTTACCAAATGCCAGATACTATGCTAGGTGTGGGGAGAAAATCATTATTTTCTCTTTATACTGTAGGGTTGTTTTTTAATGCATAACAAGTAGGTTCTAGGTATGACTATTCTACTAGAGACTCCTACCACACTCTTCATCCAATGGAGTGTACATCAAATAAGATTAAAGGGCTGCTTTTTATTAGTTTTTCCTGGATCTTTAATAGTATAGAGTTACCTGCTGTTGCATGAATTCGACTGGACTTCCTATCTACCGATACTTTTACAGAAATCACATTTTAATATCACCATTGGTAACAGATTCTATAAGATGATGTCATGTGGTATCCTACCAAGTGGTATAATCAGGGTGGGATCCTAGGTTTCTTCTTTTTAACTAAAATATATATTTTTAATATTACAGGTTTATTGAAACTTAATTCTCACCTTGAGTATGCAAAAATACAAACTCCACAAAATGTTCGTTTTTTTACTTTGTAGTTTACAAATATACAAAACAGAAGTTTGCTGAAATGTATACTACATATTTATTAGGCAGAGAACTATATAGAAAAAAAAAACATTTATTCTGGTTAAGCCATACTTCAAAATTGGAGTGACAAAATTGGTCTCCTAACTTTAATAGGCTAAATTATAGTAAATAATAAGATAACAAAAGAGGTGAAAATTCTTTAATATAAAAGTGTTGAAATGCATTTGATTATCCTAAACATTTATATGATTGTCCCAAATTCTTTGCAAGTGGAAGATGTCCTAACACTAAGAAAACTATATGTTACCCTGAGCACTGTAGGCAGATATCTTAGCAACTGGTTGATATAATGTAATTTGGAAACCAGAGATTTCCACAGATTGATTTCTTGCCCTAATCTGTAATTGATTAGGTACCTTCAAGAGAGTTACTGTGATATTCCTCCACTTACATCATGTATTAGCTAATTCTTCTGACTGCTGCCCAAAGTCTGCAGTTTACTCTAGCATTAATAGAATGCTGCCATTTTGTTTGTTTGTTTGTTTTCCTTTGTTTTGATTTTTAATTGCAGGAGGTAACCTTAATGTAATTGTCATTTTGGGTCTATATTTAAATCTTTTTAGATTTAATAAATTCTTTATTCTTTCATATTCTTGCTTTTAGGACTACACTTTTTTTGACACAAAAAGGATCAGATTGAATATGGATATATGTGTATAGGTTTATCTATGTGGTCACAATTTTCAGAGTAATTTTTTCCTTCTTTTGTATTTTTAAAACTAGACTATTAGAGTAGTTTTAGGTTAACAAGAAAACTGAGTGAAGTTACAAGTTCATTTTATTGGGTTGCAAGTATTACATTTTTACAAATTGGGGAGGTCTGCGGCAACCCTGTCAAGCGAGTCTATCAGCACTATTTTCCCAACAGCATTTGCTTACCTGTGCTTCTGTGTCACACTTAGGTAATTCTGTTATATTTCAAACTTTTTCATTATTATTATATTTTTTTTGTTGATCTGTATTCAATGACCTTTAATAAGACTACTGCAATTGTTTTGGGGCACCACCAATCATACCCATATAAAACAATGAACTTGATCAATGTTCTGACCACTCCACCAACCAGCTGTTCCTCCATCTCTCTCCCTCTCTTTGGGCCTCTCTATTCTGAGACACAACAATACTGACATTTGGCCAGTTGATGACCCTACAATGGCCTCTATGGGTTCAAAGGAAAGAATCACACATCTCTCACTTAAAATCAAGCTAAAAATGATGAAGCTTAGTGAGGAAGGATGTCAAAAGCCAAGATAGGCTGAGAGCAAGGCATCTAGTGCCAAACAATAAGCCAAGTTGTAAATGCAAAGGAAAACTTCTTGAAGGAAATGAAAAGTGCCACTCCAGTGAACACACAAATGATAAGAAAGTGAATGATCCTTATTGCTGATGTGGAGAATGTTTTAGTAGTCTGGACAGGTCAAACCAGCCACAGCATCCCCTTAAACCAAAATCTGATTCTGAGCAAGACCTAACTCTTTTCAATTCTGTAAAGGCTGAAAGTGTTGAGGAAGCTACGGAGGAAAAGTTGAAAGCTATCAGAGATTGATTCATTAGGTTTAAGGAAAGAAGTCATCTCCATAACATAAAAGTGTAGGGTGAATAGAAGCTACAGTAAGTTATCCAGATAATCTAGCTAAAATGATTAATGAAGGTGGTTACACTAAACAACAGATTTTTAAAGTAGATGTAACAGTCTTCCACTGGAAGAAGATGCTGTCTAGGATCTTTGTAGCTAGAGAGGAGAAGTCATTGCCTGGTTTCAAAGCTTCGAAGGCAGGCTGACTCTCTTATAACTGACGAATTTAAGGAGAAGCCAGCACTGACCATTCCAAAAATCCTAAAGTTTTTAAGAATTATGCTAAATCTACCTGCCTATGTTCTAAAATCGAACAACAAAAACTGGATGACAGCATATCTGCTCACAATATTTTGCTACTAAATATTTTAAGCCCACTGTGGAGACCTACTATTCAGAAAAAAAGATTCCTGTCAAACTATGACTGATCACTGATAATGTACCAGATCACCCAAGAGTTCTGATGGAGATAAACAAGATTGATGTTGTTTTTATGTCTGTAAACAACACCCATTCAGCAGCCCATGGATCAAAGAGTAATTTCAACTTCCAAGTGTTATTATTTAAGAAATACATTTCATAAGGCTATAGCTACCATAGATAGTAATTCCTCTAATGGATCTTGGCAAAGTCAATTAAAAACTTTCTGGAAAGGATTCACCATTCTAGATGCCATTAAAAACATTTGTGATTCATAGGAAGAGCTCAAAATTCCAACATTAATAGGAGTTTAAAAGAAATTGATTCTAATCCTCTTGGATAACTTGGAGAAGTTCAAGACTTCAGGGAAGGAAGTTAACTGCAGATGTGATGGAAACTGCAAAAAAAAACTAGACTCAGAAATGGAGCCTGAAGATGTGTCTGAATTGTAACAATTTCATGATAAAATTTGAATAGATGAAGAGTTGCTTCTTTTGGATAAGTAAAGAAGATGATTTCTTGAGCTAGAGTCTACTCCTGGTGAAGATGCTGTAAAGACTGTTGAAATGACAACAAAGTATTTAGAATATTACATCAACTTATTTGAAAAGCAGCAGCAGGGTTTGAGAGGATTAACTCCACTTTTGAAAGAAGTTCTATTAGGGGTAAAATGTTATCAAAGAGCATCATGTGCCACAGAGAAATATTTCATGAAAAGAAGAGTCAAATTGATGCAGCAAACTTCACTGTTGTCTTACTTTAAGAAATTGCCATGGCTACCCCAACCTTCAGCAACTATCATCCTGATCAGTCAACAACAGCCATCAACATTGAGGCAAGACCCTCCACCAGCAAAAAGATTATGACTTGCTGAAAGCTCAGATGATGATTAACATTTTTTAGCAATAAAGTATTTTTTTCCAAATATTTATTTATTTGAGAGAGAGAGAGAGAGAGAGCAGGGGAGGGGGAGTGGTAAGGGGAGAGGAGAGAGGGAGAGAGAATGCCAAGCAGATTCAGTGGTGAGTATGAAGCCTGATGCAGGGCTCAATCTCATAACCCTGAGATCATGACTTGAGCTGAAACCAAGAGTCAGATGCTCAGCCAACTATGCCACCCAGGTGTGTCAGCAATAAAGTTATTTTTTAAATTAAGGTATGTACTGAGCAGTTCTTTCTGCCCACAGATCCTGTCCCTGGGCTTTAATAAGACCATCTTTTTGCAACAACAACAAAAAGATAATAATAATTAAGGCATGTACTTTGTTGTATTTTTTAAGGCATAATCCTATTGCACACTTAATAGACTACAATGTAATATAAATATAACTTTTATATGCACTGGGAAACAAAAAAATCATTTAATTTGCTTTATTGTGATATTTACTTTATTGTGGTGGTCAGGAACTCCAGTATCTCCAAGGTATGTCTGTACAGAGATTTCCCATATATTCTCTACTCCCTTCACAAATACACTCTTCTCCACTATTAATATAACCCACCAGAGTGGTACATTTGTTGATCTGATGAACCTGTATTGACACATCATAATCATCCCAAAGTTGATCACCAAATTAGGTTCACTCTTGGTGTTATATATTTTATGGATTTTGATAAATGTATGATTCACCACTGACAAATGTACAATCCACCATTGTAATATCATACAAAATAGCTTTTCTGCCCTAAAAATCCTCTGTGCTTCATACTTCCTCATTCCTACCGGCACCACAAATCTTTTTACTATCTGCATAGTTTTGCCTTTTCCTAACTGTCATCTAGCTGGAATCATACAGTATGTAGCCTTTCCAGATTACCTTCTTCATTTAGTAATTAAAATATTAAGTTTCCTCAATGTCTTTTTATAGCTTCCTGCTCATTTCTTTTCAGCACTGAATAACATGCCATCGTCCAGATGTACCACATTTATTTATCCATTCACCTAACTGAAGAACATCTTGGTTGCTTTCAAATTTTAACAATCATGAATAAATTGCTATTAAACATCCACATTCAGTTTTTGTGAGGACAGGTTTCCAAATCCTTTGGATAAATATTAGAGAACATGATGGCTGGATTCTATGGTAAGAGTATGTTTAGTTATGTAAGGAACCGCTCAAGTCTGTTCCAAAGTGGCTGTTCTCATTCCCATAAATGAGAGTTCCTGTTTCTCATATCCTGGTCAGCATTTGCTGTCATCACTGTTTCACATTTTGGTCTTTCTAATAGGTGTACAGCAACATCTTTTTGCTGTTTTTGTTATTGTTGTTTAACAGATTTTATTTACTTATTTGATAGAGAGAGAGAGTACAGGCAGGAGGAATGGCAGGCAGAGGGAGAAGCAGGATCCCTGCTGAGTAGGGAGCCAGTAGGGAGCTTGAACTCATGACCCTGAGATCAAAACCTGAGCTAAGACCATGAGTCAGACACTTAACCGAGTAAATCACCTAAGTGCCCTCTACTCTGCCCAATATTGTTTTTTGCAGGCCAGATATCTTTAATTTTGATGAAGGCCAGCTTATCAATGAGTTTTTTTCATGAATCATGCCTTTGGTGTTATATCTAAAAAGTTATTGCCATATCCAATGTCACCTGTCTTTTCTCCTATGTTATCTTCCAGGAGTTTTTTGTTTTTCATTTAGGTCTGTGATCCATTTTGAATTCATTTTTGTGAAGGGTGTAAGGTCTTTATCTAGATTAATATATTTGCACTTGAAGGTCCATTTGTTCTGGCACCATCTATTGAAGACTATCTTTGTTGGCTTCGTTGTATCGCCTTTTCTTTGTCAAAGATAAATTAGCTTTGTTTACATGGTTCTTCTTCTGGGCCCTCTATTCTTTCCATGACCTATTTTTCTATTCTTTCACTGATAATACCACACTGTCCTAATTATTGTAGCTTTATAGTAAATCTTGAAGTCAGGCAGTATCAATCCTTTTTCCTTTCCTTTTGGCTATTCTGGGTCTTTTACCTGTGTACAAACTTGAGAATCACTTTGTAGGTAACCATAAAATAACTTGCTTAGATTTTTATTGCAATTGCGTTGATCTATAGATCAAGTTGGGAAGAACTGACATCTTGATGATTGATCTTTCCATCCATGAACATGAAATATTTCTCCATTTATTTAGTTATTCTTAGAGTTCATTATTAGACTGTTAGAGGTCTCCTCATTGCAGATTTTGTTCATATTTTGTTAGATTTGTACCTAAGTATTTTATTTTGGAGATGCTAATGTAAATTGCATTTTGCTTTAAATTTCAAATTCCACTTGGTTGTTGCTGGTAAATAGGAAAGGAGTTTAGTTTTGTAGATTAACTGCAAACTTGCTATATCACTTACTAGCCCTAGGAATTTTTGTTGTTAATTCTTTTGATTTTCTACATAAACAATCATATCATTTGCAAACAAGACAGTTTTATTTCTTCCTTCCCAATTGACCTTTTGTTCTTTTTCTGTCGTATTGCATCCATCACAAGGACTTCCAGTATGATACTGAAACGGAGTGGTGAGAAGGGACATTCTTATCTAGTTCCTGATCTTATTGGGTAAGCTTCTAGTTTCTCACAATTAAGTATGATGTTAGCTGTAGGCTCTTTGTAGAAGTTTTTTTATCAAGCTGAGAGACTTCTCTGTTCCTAGTTTGCTGAGAGTTTGTAATGATGGAAGAGTGTTGGATTTTGTCAAATGTTTTTTTGTGCATATATGAGATAAATCCTAATTGGGTATAATTCTTCGTGCATAACTCCAAGTGATATGTAATTCTTTATACACATTGTTGGATTTAATTTACTATTATTTTGTTGATGATTTTTACATTTATATCATGAGAGATATTGGTCTATTGTTTTCTTTTTCTGTAATGTCTTTGTCTGGTCTTGGTATTAGAATAATTGCTGGCCTTATAGAACAAACAAGGAAGTACTCCCTTGGCTTCTATCTACAAGATATGGCATATAGTTGGTATAATCTTTAAATGTTTGGTGGAATTCCCCACTAAATCCACTTGGGTCTTGTTTTAGACGGTTAATAATTACTGATTCAATTTCTTTAACATCTAGTCTTTTCAAGCTGTTGACTTGGTGTTTTGTTTTATTTTGTTTAAGATTATATTTATTCATTTGACAGAGAGAGAGAGCACAAGTAGGCAGAGCAGCAGAGAGTGGGAGAGGGAGAAGCAGGCTCCCCGCTGAGCAGAGAGCCTGATGCAGGACTCTACCCTAGGACCCCGAGATCATGACCTGAGCGGAAGGCAGATGTTTAACCAACTGGGCCATCCAGGTGCCTGTTTTTTGTTTGTTTGTTTTTTGTTTTTGTTTTAAAGAGGTGATTTCATTGTTTTGGGTGGTTTCAATACAGAGTCTGGCTATCTACTTGTTATCAGGAGAAATCTCAATATCTCAATATCATATATTCTAAAATTTAAATTGTTATTGTAGGCATACTCAAAATTAATTGATTTATGTCCAGTAACTGGATAATCTAGATCTAGTGACTAATTATAGTTAATATGTGGACATTTTAATTCACAATGTATTCATTATTCATTTTGCTCTTCCTTCAAAGTTGTAATTTCACTAGCAAGCTGCAACATTTTAAATCACAAGGTTAAACAAACAAAAAAAATTATAAGTTAAAACAGAGCATTATAGACCAGTTTCTATGATCCTAGCAATTAATATAGACTGCTTGGAAGAAAAAAAAATGCTGGGTCAAAAATCCCCTATACTGTGCTCTTTGCCTCTTTTGGCAAATTCTTATATATAACTATAGGCATACTAACTAAAGTTAAACTGATGCACCTAGTTATAAAACCATAACAGTTGGCTCAAGGCACATCAGAATCACTTGGGGTGCTTTTCAAAAATTAAGAATTTTAAACAGAGACACCTGGGTAGCTCAGTAGTTAAGCATCTGCCTTCGGCTCAGGTCATGAACTTGGAGTCCCGGAAGGAGACCCGCATTGGACTACCTACTCAGAGGGGGAACCTGCTTCTCCCTCTCTCACTCCCCCTGCTTGTGTTCCCACTCTAGCTGTGTTTCTATCAAATAAGTAAATAAAATCTTAAAAAAAAAAAATGAGGGGGTGCCTGGGTGGGTCAGTCATTAAGTGTCTGCTTGAGGCTCAGGTATGATCCTGGAGTCCCCAGATCGAGCCCCGCATCAGGCTCCCTGCTCGGCGGGAAGCCTGCCTCTCTCTCACACTCCTCCTGCTTCTATTCCCTTTCTAGCTGTGTTTCTCTCTGTCAAACAAATAAATAAAATTTATTTTTAAAAAATAGATTAAATTTAAAAAGAAGAATTTTAAACAAATGCATCCCCAAATGAGATTCTGATTCAGTAGATAATAAATCAGAAATCTAGATTTCCAATGGTGGGGAGGGGGGCACTGGCTGTCTCAGTCAGAAGAGCATGTGACTCTTGATCTCAGGGTTGTGAGTTTGAGCCCTACGTTGTATGTAGAGATTACTTTTTAAAAGAGAGAGAGAGAGAGTAATCTAGATTTAGATAAACACCACCAGGTGATTCTGATTCTGATAGAGGTAATCTGTGGACCTCACCTTGAGAAGCAATGTGAAAGGGCAAGGCAAGGTAGACTTAACCAGTATTTCCCTCCGTAGTGTGCTAAGGTGGGCCCAAAATTGATTCCTGAAAACTAATTGACTTGGCCTTGTATGGCCTGGCTTCCTTAACATCCATAAAAGGATTTCAACACTAAATGGTGAGTATGTGTGGTCTATAGAGAGAGACCTTAAATTCACTCTTAAATGGAATGAGGGAAGAGAAAAAAAAAAAATCCCCTTGTTGGTTAGGAAAGAGTAGAGATGGGAAACAGAAATAAAGTATTATTAGGTCTTTGTCTCAATCTGAGGAGGAATGCCAACTGTTATTGTTTTGTGAATAAGTCCTATTTATTTAAGCTTAATGTTCCCATGGCTAGGTCAAAAAAAAAAAAAAAACCAGTTGCAATTTCCCAAAGCATTTGTCAGCATGAAATGATATGCATCTATTTCCACTAGCAGTTCTCAAAGTCAAGCCTTTCCAAAGGCACCCTCTAGAGAAGAAACCATTAATTAATGACTACATTGGATGACTGACTACCCTGTTCTTTCAGGAATTTTACATAAATTTTAACTATATTCAGAAGAAGAAAATGTTCCCCTAACTTTATATTCTATTTCCAACATCACTCACTGTTTTGAGGTTGTCTCTTTCATAGTCTATGGAAACTATACTCCAGATTAAACTCTTTTAATAAGGTTAAACCACTATTCTGAAAAAAATAATAACTAGTTTGGTACAAGGGGTTCTTTTTTTTTTTTATTGTTACTAAAATTTTTTTCCAGTGTTTCAAGATTCATTCCCCATTCCCCACACCCATTGCTCCACACTTTAGGTGTCCCCAGTACCCACCACCAGGCTCTCCCATCCCTCCACCCCCCTCCCTCCAAGTCCTTCAGTTTGTTTCTGTGTTCAAAATCTCTGTTGTTTCGTTTCCCTCCCTAGATTACCCTAGTTCCCATTTGCTTTCCTTCTGCCACTGTCCTCCAGTTTGCCCCTCATGCACCGCAAGTAAGTGA